>SCDS01000765.1:0-23386 GCA_004149465.1 Drosophila nigromelanica
ACAGAGAAGAATGTGGAAGAAGCAATTGCAGAAGAAAGTGAAACCCATGAAGAGAAGCCCGCAGAAGCGAGCGAAGAACCAGTCCAAAAGAAACGGCGCGGAAGAAAAGCGACAGTTGAGGAAGATAAAACTGAACCGCACACAGAGAAGAATGTGGAAGAAGCAATTGCCGTAAAAAGTGAAACGCATGAAGAGAAGCCCGCTGAAACGAGCGAAGAACCAGTGCAGAAGAGACGGCGCGGCAGAAAAGCAACAGTTGAAACGGATAATACTGAACCGCACGCAAAGAAGAATGTGGAAGAAGCAATTGCAGAAGAAAGTGAAACGCATGAAGAGTCTTCCGAGGACGCAAGTGATTTACCAGAAAAAACAAACGACTTGGACAAACCCAAAAGACGAGGACGCAAACACACAACAGATGTTGACAATGTTCACACTCAGGTGGAAAAGAAGACGGAGGCGCCAAGCGACACGGACAAACCCAAACGACGTGGCCGCCAGCCGTCGTCGTCGGATGTTGTTGAGCCCAAAGTGGACGTCATAAAGCCCATTTCAGAGCCACCCAAAGAAAAGCCGAAACGACGCGGCCGCAAGGCATCCGCAGAGGTTATGGAAAGCACAGATACAGCTGAGCTCTCCGAACGGAAAGCCACACGCAATACACGCAAAGCCTCAGCGGAATCTATCGAGATTTATGCGGCAACAACGGAGCACTTGGCCATAATTGAAGAAGCCGAACCGGATCCAAAGAAGGTGCGCATGGAAGATACAGCTGAGCCGGAAGCAGAGCATAAAGTGACACGACGTGGACGCAGGCATTCGGCGGTCGCTGCGGATATTCTGCAGGCTGCGACCCCGGAGCCGGTTGTCGCATCAGGTTCGCGCGAGAAAAGCGTAACGCGACGCGGTCGCAAAGCCACCACGGATGTCGAAGCAACTTCTGAACCCGCCGAGCTCAAGCCAAAGCGACGCGGCCGCAAGGCGTCTCCCGAGGAGGGACACCTGGTTGAACCGCCGCAGGAAGCAACAGAGAATGCGGCACGACGTGGCCGCAAGCCCAGCGCGGATGTGGAACACAATGTGACCGCAGAACCGGAGCCAGTGGCTGAGAAGAAGCCAATGCGACGCGGTCGCAAGCCTTCGGTGTTTGTGGAAGAAGCAGGGGAAGTGATTACGCCGCAGGCCAAGAAGACGACCACGAGGCGTGGACGGAAAGTCTCATTGTCGGCGCCCGTTGACGAGCCGGAGAAGCCTATCGATGTGCACCGTCTGTCCACGGAGCTGATCGAAACGGCCACAATTGTGGATGCATCGCCCAAGCCACAGCTGCCCAGCTCAGAGGATGAGCTGACGCCGCGTCGTCGCGAAGGACGCAACTTGCCGCGCAAGAACTATGACGAAACATCGGACGAGGACAAGCGGGGCTCCAACTCATCTCCGCGCCGAGCCCGGAAGCCAGCCACAGGCAAAGCGGCGGCGAGGACAATAACATCACCAGCTGGCAAAGCGGCTGGCGCCGAGACACCGCCAATGGCAAAAGCAACAACGCCGCAGCCCGCCAAGCCGAAGGTCGGAGTGGTGGAGCCAACTGTGGAGCCTGTGGCGCCACAAACGCCCATTGTGCAAACGATTCAACTGGCCGAGCCCACAAGTTCACAGCGACGTGAGGGACGCAATGTGCCGCGCAAGAACTACAATGAAACATCCGATGACGAGAAGCCGGCCACATCGCGTGCTCGTCGCATGCGCCACCCGACGGCCAAGGCGCTGGAGCTGCTGGTGGATGCGGCTGCACGGCCCACAACACCCAAGCGGCGCAAGGGCAAAGCGGCCGCCGAAGCGGACGCTGAGGAGCCGCCGGAGAAGCAGCCCGCCGCGGAGGAGGCAACGCCCGTGGTAACCAAGATGCGAGGCGGTGCACGACGCAAGGCGCAAGAGGTGGCGGACGAGGTTGCGCAAGTCGAAGCTGTTGCGCCGCCAGCCGCTAAACGTAGTGCACGCAGCCGCAAGGAGAGCGCCACCAGTCAGAACGATGAGATCGATGCGGAGGTGGAGCCGAAGCCGATGACAGCCAAGCGCAATGCACGCGGCACCAGCGCACGCAAAGCCAAAGCCATGGAGGAAGACACAGACGAGCAGCCGCCGGCCAGCAAGAAAGCGCGCGGCGGCGCACGCGCCAAGACGCCAGTTGTCGTTGCGGCACCGGAACCGGCGACAGTCGACATCAATGTTGAGGAGTCAATAGAGGTGCCGGCCAGCAAGCGAGCGCCGGCAGCACGTGGACGTGCTGCACGCGCTGCCAAAGCCGTCGATGAAGGGATGGTGGAGAATGCGCAGGAGACGGCGGCACAAACGCGCGCCGGACGCGGTCGCAAGGTGCACTTTGAGCCAGCGGAAGAGGCAAAAGTGGCAACACAGCCCGAACAGGCGGCAGCTGGCGAGGCGCCCAAACGTGCCACACGCTCACGCCGCAAATAATCACAATCCATATAATATTGAAAGTCACTTTTTATTTACAATTAGAGTTCTAAGTTCACGAGTTTTTGTTTATTGTTTATGCCTCCTGTGTACAAAAAAAATGGTTTACAGCACGGTAATATAGCTACGTATTGTTAATTTTTAAGTTAAAGAAGAAGCGAAAGGAATGAGAGGAGAAGAGAAGATAGAGGAAGAGAGTTCTATGTTTTAAGATAAAAGACACACGCTCAAGCATACATACATATTGAGCACATAATTATAAAATCAACAAACAATCTTAAATTTTAGATATAAATAATACACAATGCATATGAATATAAATATATATATATATAAATACATAAAGGCTTACCTTGTAAGGATTCTCACGAAGATCAACAAACTAATAAAGAAACATAAAAAAAATTGGATTTTATGGATTATAATTGTAGTATAAGAAATTGTGCTTAAATGGTTGACGATCTACTTACATATTCCACGTCCATACATAACCAAAGTCAGTCGGATCGAATGTTTATTTCATATACCAGTATATATTTATAATAGCAAATAAATCTAGCGATATTAAAAGTTCGTTAATTAAAAATCATCCAGTTTAGCTTACTTTGCCTTCGTTTATTTAATTCGTCTCTAAATAATTCTTCACGCAATTACATAATATATTTATTCACTGTATCGTTGTAAAATAGTTTTGCTTTTTTTTGGTATAATCGTATAACTAATTCGTTCTAGCTTGTGCTTCTCCATTATTATTTTCTTTCATTTGGGTTGTGAATTTCAATTCAACAAGCTTAGTTTGATTTTTTGTTTTTTTTTTTTTGGGTTTGTGGTTCTACATAACAAGGTACTATAAAATTTGAGTATAATAGAGCGTATAAAAGCTGCCTATAAAAGGTATGTATACATATTGTGTTTATTTAGTATATAAATCGAAAAACCTTAGCTTACAAGGCTTGAGAACATATTGCGGCAGGGTATGAGTTTTTCGTTAGTCGAAAAAGCAATTCAAATTTAAAAAATAATGCAGACCAAATTTATAAAAAGAATATATATAACAAGAAGTAGCGATAAATAAATAGTACATATAATAAAAAATTATAATAATTAAGGACGTTTATGCACAGTGTAACAAAAATAATTTGCAGCACCTGCGCCTCTTATCATAAATAGCGTCTATCTCAAGTAAAGCACAAAAACTTAGCATAAAACATAAATACGTTTTTGTATACAATAAAACATATATAGTATAAGAGTAGCTTCAATTTCACGGGGTAATACTTTTAAGCATACATATATATAAAACTTTTACATAATGCACATAAGAAATTAAATAACTTTGAGAACAAAAACTGTGCATGGAAACTTTATAAATAAATGTAAATGCAAATGATTTGTGTTTGCGCGATTGTTTCTGATCCGATACCCTTGCAGAGGGTATTCAAATGTTGTCATCAAATGTTCAATGCATTAAATGAGGTTTCTATACCAAACCTCTCTCTTAGTTTAAAAGCTATCGACCGAACAAGACCAAAATATTATACCATACAATATACGATACTATACAGTTTTCAATCTTTCCGGACCTAACTTAAAAATTGAGAGCAAAATATTATCAATATCGGACCACTTGAGCATATAGCTGCCATATGAACAGTCAGTCGAAAAATTAGCTTTCTTACTATGCTCATTAAGATTTTAGCCAAATATTATTAATGTATCATAAGAACAATCGGTCACTTGGAAATTGAGATTTCCACTTTGCTCCCAATATTAAGCTGCTAATATTACCTTCATCGAATAACTATATAATTATATATAGTTAGCCTATATAATTAAGCATAGACATAGAGCACAAATTTTTAAATTATCTGCAAGGGTATTAAATCTTCGGCAGTCCGAAGAAACTTCTCTTTCTCGTATTAATTTAGCGTGTTCGTTTTTTAGGCTTTCATCAAGAGATGCGGCTCGGAGCGCAATGAGTCCGTGAGGTATTGTGTTTTCATTGTCTTCTGAAAATAGCGTTTCTCGTTGGGCGAATTCACCATGTACACAATTGGACGCACGCCCACATTGCGCCACAGATCGCCAATGTGCCTGCAAAGAATTCAAATAAAAATGTGGAATTTCAAAAACATATATATATATGTATATGCATTTATATAACTTACAGATTGAACTCCTCCTTGTTGAGAAACACAACACTTATGCCAATTACAGGCGCAATAATATTACGCAAGATTGCGCCATAAATTGAGGTAATTAGCGTTGAGGACTTAAGTATGGACAGCGATAGATAACTCTCATGCCAAAGGCCGCAAATGATTTCGGGTCTCAATTTTCGCAGCTGTGAAAATAAAAAAAATATGAAAAGCAAAACTTAGTTTCAATATTTTAAATACATATATATGGGTTAAGTTTTGTATATATTAAACATATGTAAATAATAGCGAAATAAACACAACTTTAAGTGGGTTTTGTTTAGGCACTAATCAAAGAACACAAAATCTGTGTCTAGAAAATGATAACTAGCATTATATAAATAAACAATAATAAGCAAGTATGAAAAACAAAAACCGAACCCAGGTATGACGAACCCAGGTATGACGAAATTTAAGTTAAGTTATCTCAAGGAAACTATAAAAACATAAATACAAAAATGGTAAAACTCTTATTTTATCAAATTTATATTGTTATTTAAAAAAATCGAAAAGGAGAGCTCTAAAATTGTGTGTGCCATGGATATTCGCGGCTTACCCGCTCCGAAGATATATGTACATATGTATAGATTTTATCTGTTTGCCACAAACCCCTCTTGGCCATACCCAAAAACTTTTTTTCGATCCTCAGAGGAGGGTTTCAGTAATCTGTCTGTAAATGTTGCTATGTAAAACTTAGGGAGATTTTCACGAGTATATATATTTCGGACGGACAATAAACTCGATGCCAAGCATTTGGGTTTTGGAACAAGAGCGAGCTGTGGTCTTATCGGAGCTCACCTGATAGATGGCCAATGGGGAGCGACTGATGACAACGGTGCGCTGCGTGAAGGTCTCGTTTGTGGCCATGAACTTCTGCAGCTGATCAATCATAAGTGCGCTGGTGTCCTGTACGTGCAGGAAGAGTGTGGGCGACGTGCTCTGCTCCTCCAGGAAATCGGCCAATTGCTTGAGTGTGGCCACCGATTCCCTGTCGTACTGGGAGCTGTAATCAAAGCATTTAGTTGGCAATTGAGAATATCTTCGGTTGTTATTGGTTACCCCATGGGATGATGCTCCGTGATGCTCAGCTGCTGCAGCTCGTGGAGCGTGTGATGCGACAGGTTACCCGTCAATCCGGCGCGTTCCACAGTCAGTCGATTGGCAATAACAATTTCATTGCAGGCCGTTATGCCGGCATCCAGCAGGACATTGCGGTAGCCACGTGCGAGGCACTATAATAGAGGGATGTTATTGATTTTTGACTGTCGAAACAACCCCCGTCTGCTGACGCCAGACACACAAACACACCCAACACACACCCAAAAATGGCTAAAATGACAGTCGGAGCTAGCAAATTTGAAAACAGAACTTGGTCATGTTGACTTTACTATGTAGCCTGGCTCCTGACCGGATAAATGTGCTTTAGGGTCCACCTGCACGGACAATTTTACTTACCGAAAACAGAATTCGGCATTAAAAGATCGAAGACCGAAGTAAAGTTAGAGCCAATTGTCTTCCTGCAAAGACTTAACTTAACTTAACTTAACTTACTTAACTTGTTTCATCCATATTCTCATATATTCCCCCATATACACTGTTTTTCTTTTCTAACACAAAACATGTAAAAATTCACTTGTTGAGTGAAGTCGACTAGGAGATGCCCTGTACACAGAAAATTACATTAATGTATAAGTAAAATTCTTTGCGCTTGCTGCCTGTCAAATTTGAACAATTGATACCGTCTGTGTTTTATAACCGATATTGATGAACCAGATGATTTGAGTGCTTTAGTATATTCAAATTTTCCATAATCTACAAAATATTTAATTTGTTTATCTATTTGATAGTAAAAGGTTATCGTATATTTTTTTTGTTTGATTTTAGAGGAGGTCGAGCCTATAATCTATAACCAATCCATATATCTATCTATATTAATATAGATATTTTGACAATCTATATATCTATCTATATCAATATAGATATTTTGATAAAGACGAACCTATATATATATGGCTAGAATGACTCGACTAGTCATGCTGATCAGGAAGATATATACTTAATGAGCTTGGAGCTGTCTCCTTCTGCTTGTTACATACATGGGCACAAAACCAGCATGCCCCCTTTGAATTCAATTTTGGTGGGTGCAGGGCATAAATAGCAAACCTTTTTGACAGCTGCCCGGGAATTCTCGGGCGCATCGTAGCCGGCGCCGCGATTCGCAATTGGCCAGTAGTTGGGCCAGTCGTCCGGCGTGTTCAGCAGGCTGAGCAGACGCTTCTCGTTGGGGCTGCGCTGCAGCTTGACGAACTTGGAGGCCACACAGATGACGACCAGCGTCAGCGTGCACCAGGGTATCGCCAGGTTGCAGAAGAACCAGAGCACGTTGAAGCAGAAGAAGACGAGGCTCACCGAGCAGCAGAGTAGCTTGTAGATCATCTTCAGGCAGAGCCACAACCAGCGCCACCACATTCACCACGCGACTGCTCTAAGATGCGGACACACGTTGTTGTTGTGTTGTTGTTATTTTTGTTGCTGTTGTTGTTGGCGTGGTTTATTTATAAACAGCTATTTGGTTAGTTGGCTAATTGGCATTTACCCCAACAAGAATGCGCGCCGCCGAGCACCGTTGCCGTTGCCACTCCCACACTTCTGATTAGCAGCCGACAACGCACGGGTTTTCCTTGAATTACTGTACTGCGCGTTTGTATTTTAGTTGGCTGCACAATTCGTTTGATTAGAATACGCTGTTTGTAATCGTATGCCAAAGACTTAAATTCTAAATTGAACCGTCACTCGAACGAAACCGCAGCCGAAAAGTTGTGTGCGTTAATTTTCCAATAAGAAGCCAGTCTAGCGATGTGCGCATGCAGGGCACGCAACTATCGATAACAGCCGGGCAGCACAGCAGTAGCGCGCGCACTTTAAAAGTGAGTACTCTTATGCAAACGAATTAAGCAGGGATTAGTTTTATTGTAAAAATTACACTGCAATGTTTGCTTTCTGAATGTCATTCAATTTTTGAATTGGAGTGATCAATAAATATTAAAAAAAACCGATTTTGATTTTGGAAGGCGTTTTATTTTTTATGCTTGAAATTAAAACTCAACAAGATGTTGATGTCTTATATTATATAAATATATGCATAAATTAATCATTAAAATGAATTATTGAAATAAATATTGATCAATCATTAAAAATTAATATTAATTATTATGCCTCACGCCCCCAGTGGGCGTATCCAAAAAACGTGAAACATATATGTTCTAAATTTCAAGTTTAAGATGGACAGCAAGATGGACATTGCAGAAACCCAATATACTCTGTTTGCTTCGCGAACGAGAATTAAAAGACGAAGTACTCAAAGCGTCATATTTATTAAAAAATTGTTTAATAAGCAGTCGAAGCAGAAATGGGTTTACAATTTGGCCAACAAGCGCACCCAGTGTCTGATGGATGGATGTGACAAGCGCGTATAAACACCCGGATAATAGGGATCTAATGGGAATTAAAATGAGCCATAACAAGCGGTTATATATGAGGTCAAAATTGGGGTCCTACCTGCACAGCCCACGCCCCAGGATACGACGCCGATGAGTTTGCCGTGGGCGGAAAGTGGCCCGCCGCTGTCGCCTGCGAGTACAAATAAAATTGGCATTTCAAATGTAAAAAATGTAAAATTACAATTAAAACAAATAAGCATGCTCTAGTCGGTATCGCCCTGAGCTGTCGTCACAAACATTTAAACTAGCTCCATACAACAACATGCACTGCTTGTACAGACACTGCTTGCCCGTGCACTGCTTCCTGCTAGTTGGCTTGGGCAATTTCTTAAATTTTTTTCTTTAATAACTTCTGTGTTGCTTATTCGATCCTGATAAACCTTTTTGCAAAAGATTAAAATATATATAATATACTCATTTAAACCAAATTTGGTGTATCTAGCTCTCACGTCATATGGACGATTAGACAGACGAACGATCGACTTGACTGTTTACTGTGATCAAGAAAATATATACTTTATGGGGTCAGAGATGCCTCCTTCTGCCTGTTACATACATTTGCACTAAACTATTATACCCCTCTACCCATTTTCAATGGGCTTAGGAAGTTAAGAACTCTAAGAAAAAGTCTTCACACGCAAATGTCTGTACTTATGTATATATGCACATAAGTAAGTTGATATCTCTTTTCATTTAAAAGATATACTCATTTCAAATTTCGATTTCGAATTTATTTGTTGCATGCACTGCTTGCGATTGCTGCCAATTGGTTTGTGAAATTTATTTTATTTTTCCACACCACTTGATTAGATAAGTTAACTTGAATAGTTGTCAAATGAAAAATTAATTGCTTGCTCTCGACAATGTTTAACACACAGCTTAGGTCCCAGTTGTGCGGTAGTTCCCCGGTTCAAGGGAAAGATTGCGTGGAGGCAAACATTTGTTTTTTATACCTAAAAGCCAACTGGAAAACCCAAAAAACCACCAATATTTGCAAATCGATACAAAAGTGAATATTTCCACTATTTTAAGGCTAGAGTCACCAAATTTGGTAAGTAGATTGTTGGTGACCTTCCCCAAAGGTTCTGACCGTGATATCCTGGCCACGCCCACTAGAACGCCCCTGCTCTAAAAAATTGGAAATACTTTTATCTCCCACAGTTTTTGAGCTCCTGCAAACATCAGAGAAAATTTGCCGGTCACACCCCCTTCCGCCCCCGCAAATCGCAATAATCCATAGTTTAAGAGCAGTCATCAAATTTAGCGAAATTTTTAAATAATTTTATCTGTAACGCCCTATGTAAGAGTACAACGCAGTCGGTAACGCCCGACTGCAAAGTTGTTACTTGTTTGCAATCATTTTATATTTTTTAAATAGGCATTTGAACTAATGTTGGTATTCTACAATATAAGAATTAAAGTTTAAAAATTTGAGGTTCTTCTATATTTATGTTACAAATTTGATAACGAATTTAGGAAAACGATAAATGATCGATAATATCATGTAGGAAATTTATATATAGTTATATTATAGTTTCCGAATTTGGTACGTTCATACATACGAACGGAAGGACGGACGGACGGATATGGTTAGATCGTTTTGGCTGTTGATCCCCATCTTTTGATTTGGTCTTTATACTCTATGGGCGACGAGATGTCTCCTTTTGCGAAAAGCCATTATACCTTTTTTTTTAGTAATTTTCAATAGGTTCCGGGTAACACAAGCCCGTTTTAATATCTATTTTAGGGGGTACTCACCCTGGCAGGCGTCCGTGTTGCGTGCAGAGGCACAGAACATGCTGGCAGCGAACAGATCGATTATTAATTGGGTTTTTTTGGAGACGTATCTCTTTACTTACGCCTCGGTCACGCCGCCGTGATATCTCAAATCGTTGTTACATCTTTGCTGATTAACCGTTTGCACCGTGGTGTATTTGAGCACCGGGGACAGCACCGTTTCGGTGCTGCTCATGTAGCCCCAGCCGGAAACGATCGCATTGAGGTTTTCGGCGACCGGCTCGCCCGGCTCCGGCAGCGCAATGGGCCGGACACTGGGATCCAAGGTCAGGGCGCCGAGTTGGGTGCGCAGCAGGGCCACATCAAAGTTCATGTCCGTGGGATCGTACGAGGGATGCTTGTAGATGGTGCGCACGGTCATCAGGCTGCCGCCGCTGTTGCGCTTAACGGTGCCCAGCCGCAGCGTGAACTCCTGCGGCTTATTCTCGTGCCCGTCCACGCAATGGGCGGCAGTTATGGCCCAACTGCCGTCCAGCACCGAGGCGCCACAGATGTGGATGGTCAGGCGGCGCAGCGACAGCTGATACGGAAATTCACCCTCGTTTGCCTCCCGCCCGTTCACAATGCGTCCGTCGGGGCGACGTTTGGGCGCCGCCGCCCCCCCAACGCTGTTCCCAAATAGGGCAACTGTCAGAGCAAGAACTGGTAATAAATACTGCATGGTCGCGCTGACTCAACGTAACTAAACTCTAAGCATCATTGGAGTTTTGCCTGGCAGAAAATTATTATTAATAGAGCGCGTCTCGCTCGAGTTGCACTCGTCTCCGTCTTCATTATCAATTTACGCTCCTGTTATCAGTGCTTGTTCCGTTCATTTCAGCAGAAGTCGCACGTTGTCTATAATTAACAATCGTCAAGGGTTGTGTTGTTTTCACTTTTTGGCTGATTTTTATTGTGAGCAATGAACCTTTGAAGCAGTTGTTGTAAGACACACCACAAATTTAATCATATTGCCACACATTTGTATACCAGCTAAATTTCTAATTTAAATATTACTTTTATGCTAATTACTAAATTTTTTTTAAATTTAACTTAATCAAAATCTCGCTTAATTTATAATTCCGTATTATTGCCTAGCACAATTTGAATTTTCTTGTTTTAACCGTCAAAATACTCGATTACTTGATGTGCAATCAACCAGTATCGATATTTACAATCTCGTTTCATCGATAGTTTTTATTTGTACATTATTTTGCCGCTTGCCTTGTACGGTCTCACCGTCCAGCAGTCTCGCGCTTAGTCTTGCCCAACAACAACGCTTTCGTCTCGCACGCTGCGCGTTTTATTGATTAAGAGTTCTGTTTACATTAAATTAACATTAACAAAGCCTATATTAAGCCACATTAAGGGTCCTTTAAACAAGACCGTATAATTTTCTGCATCTTAACGAGTCAACAAGTGAATATTGTGTTGATGAAAGGATACCGCGACATTGTGTGTGCATGTGTGTGTGAGAATTAATCTAATAAAATGCAGCTCGTCTATTAAATATAAATACAAATTCGGCAACACCAGCGTATAAAACAAGGTGCGTACAAAGTGCAGGTCACAACAATCAATAGTATTTCCATCCTGACAACACACAGGCACATTTACACAAACACACGCATTTGAATTCAACCCTCTGTTTATAATCCCGACAGAGAGCGAAAAAAAAAGAAATATAAGAAACCGGATTGAAGTTTAGTTGAGCGGCAAAGACAAGCTCACCAGACGAGACAGCTAAATTTGTATTTGCGCTTGACTTAAATCAAATTATCAACGTTGTTGTTGTTCTCGTTGCCGTGTGTTGATGTGTGTGAGTGCGTTCAATTACCGTTACAACACACCTGACGCTAGACGTCAAGGTTGTTGTCCCCCCCACAAACACTTTGTATTCAATTTGTTTGGCCAAAAATAAGACAGACAGTCTGGCCACACCACAATATTTGCATCTCCTTTTTGCCAGCGCCACCGTCGCCGCCGCCGCCGCCGATGGTGCTGCTCTTACAAATTGTTACAAAATTGCGGTGTCTTTAATTTATGCAGCAGCCGCCACAGCTCATCTTTATTTAGCTTTCTTGCTTACTCACTCATTCAAATTCGCCGTCTCCTTCGCGCATTCATTCATTGAGTTTCGCATGCTTCGCTTTAGTTCTCAACTCGATTCTCAATTCTTTGCATGCAGTATTTCTTTTATTGTATAATTCAGTTTAAATTGATTTTCTGCTTTTATTTCCTTTTTTTTTTTTCATATGCCTTGTGTTCTTTTACAAATTGGCGTCGCATTGTGCTTTTCCTCTTTGTCTTAGGTATACTATACATACATACATATATATAAAAAAAAAATACATTCCCTTTTCTTTGCTTTCTTTGACCTTTTTTTACACACTATTGGCAACGCCGCCCCCCGCGTGGCCCCATTAACAGCAACACACTTATTTGTGCTCTTGAACCTCGCTGCCCATTTCTAATCTCGTTTTGTTGTTGCTCTTTGCTTGCTCGTTTTTTTTTTGATGTTTTAATGCGCATACTAATGTTCACTTACATGTATATGTATGTGTATATAGTATATAAAGAAAGGTTCGCCTTATTTGTCGGTTAAATTTTTAGACAAACAGAATCAATGAATATCATTTGAATGACTCACGGCGAGGGTTCTCACCAAAAATCACGTGTGAGTTTGATACTATTAAAAAAAATGGTTTTCTATGCTCATTAAAAATATTTAATGGCTTTAAATATTGTTTTTATCAATTGTTGACAGCTATCTTGTTTCCGGAAATTAAATTCGCTATCAACTGAATGAAACTTTCTGTTATAATTTTCAAAACCTCTAAAATATCTAATCAATTTCAATTATCAGCGCAGCAATTACACAAATCCAAATTTAATGACTGCTCATTAAAAACATCCAACCTGACTATGCAATACCCTACATCTACTTTTTTACTGTTTCGAAAAAGCCTTTCAATTTAAGAACGTTTAATTTACTTTTTTGTCTTTTACCAATTTTGGTGATTATAGCTTTTTTAGGGTCGGAGATGTTGTCTTCAGCATGTTACATGCTTGTTATTGTCTTTCAGTCCATTTTTTTTTAATGTTTACAAGGTATATTAAAAGAGCAACACATACAACTTTTGCCAATGATACGCTAAAAATGTTGAAAAAAAAATTGTTTACAATTTTTTGTTGTTAGCGAATTGTGAATTAACGATTTGGAACAGCTCGTTAACAGCACGCTAACTTGGCTAGTAGCAAAAATAATAAAACACGAGTTTAATTGCATACAAATTTGCAAATAAAACATAAAGAAAAAAAATTAAAGAGAATAAAAAGGAATAAAAACCGAAACTCTTTTAAAAATGGCAAACTACTTAAAAATACTTTTAAAAGGAAAAACTTCTTAAAAATACATTAAATAGAAATAAATAAAACTTCTTTAAGATAATGTCGGTTTCTCCACTCTAATATCTTATCTCGCTATTTACTTATGTACAAAAACTTTTTTTTTGACTCTGTAAAGAAAATACAAAAACAAAGAAAAGTTGACAAGCAAAATGAGTTTGTCTCCTGACTGGAGTTCTTTCGTATTAAGCAGAAATCCAATTAAGAAAATATTCCAAGCCCATAAATTAGCGTGGTCGTTGTCAAAAAACAAAGAAACGAAAATGTTAAAATGGAAAAAGATAAGTAGGTAGATTAGACATTGGTAGATTATAAAAAAATAATATTAAAACTCATTTAGAAATAACATAAAATTTGGTAAACATTTCTAAGAACTGAGAAACTGGCAAAATTCCTAACTGAAATCGCATTTTAGTAAGTCCAACCCGGTGAAATTCGGGCCCATAAAATGATCAATCAAAAATCATTTCCTTATTGGAATCGAGTTTCGCTTTTGGGTGGTATTTCGCATATCGTGACTTGAATTAATGAAAGCTATTTAATATACACAAACTCGAGAATGTGGACAAAAGTGCAATTACAATAAAGAGAACAACAACAGCAGCATCAGCAACAATGATGACAATAACAACGACTGATGCGCAATGTCACTTGCAGTAACAACAGCAAAAGACAAGATGGAGATACATTTGATATTTTCAGTGTCGATGATGAAATACCCTTGCAAACATATATCACACGTCTAAAATATATTTTTAATTCAGCACATTCATTAATTAAACTTAATTAAGAGCAATTTCAATAAGACCTTGCTCAATGAAAACTCTTTGTTGAAGACTGTGGTTAAGAAGTTATGTAATATATAATATAAATAAAAATAATGTTTGAGATTCGGTTGTTTTAAAATGTGCTGGGTATGAACGATATACCAAAATAATATTTTAAATTTTGATCAAAAATGAGAAAGTTAAAAATAAGTGAAATATATTATACAAAATTTGTGTATAAAACTTCAAAATATGCTGAAAAACTCAGGAGAGAAATAAATTGGTATCGAGTAAAAATAAATTCGAAGATAGATATATATAAAAATCTCAATTTAAAATCTGACTTTGATCTGTTGAAAGAAAACGTTGTTTTAGCTCCTGCTAAATATATATATATATATATATGTTACATATATTTGCATAACTTCACTGTACCCTTCTATACCCTTAACAGGGTATGAAAACAATAACAAACCGCAAAAAAAAAAGCAACAAAAACGCACACAAAGCAAATAAAACGAGATTTCAATGCAGGAATTTCCATTTCCATTACAAATGCTGCGGTCGTTGTTGTTGTTGCTGTTGTTGTTGGCTGCTTGGTTGGATTTTGTCAACTGCTACCGGTTGCGGCTATATGGGGTATAGTATTGGTATGGGCCGTGTTCGCTATGGGAACAGAAAGTGGCAAGCGCTGCCGATGCCACCGCCGCCGCAGTTTGCAATTTGACAAACGTTGCACGCACTTCGAGTGCTCGCTGACTAACTGACTGACTGACTGACTGATAGACTGACTGTCTGACTGTCTGTCTGGCTGACTGGGCTCTTTTCTACCGTTACGTTTTAGTTGAGTGCAGCTCAACTGTCTCTTCGGACCTGGCCCAGAGTGTATTGCCAAGTTGGGCAAAACGTGAATGTGAACGTGAACGAGGACAGTGACCGACTGCTGACTGCTGTCTGCAGCGCAATTGACCTGCAAATCAGGAGAAATGTCCTGTCACTGCATTGTTTGTTATTATTTTTATACCCTGCTAAAAAGGTCCATAGAGGGCATATTGATCTGTTGCACAGTAGTCTGATTTGTTACAGTAGTCTTAGTATATATCCGAAACAAGCAAAAACAAAGTGGCTAAAACTCAAATATTTTACAATTTATTTAAAAATATAAAATAATATTTTAAATACAAGCCAAATATGTCAGAGTCCTCAAGCTTAAACTATTTGTATATTGTGAAAAGGGTATTGCCCAGTCGGTCGTACCCAATTGCAACGTTCTTGAGAAGCTGTGCCACTTGATTCAATGAGTTGCCAGCTGCTGCTACAAAAAAACCTTTTTGCCTCAACTTTAACAGCAGCTCTTGAAAAATATTGTCGTCTTTTGGAGCTGCTGCCATTTGTCGGCCATTGACGTGCCCGATTTGTGGGTTATATACAAAAGACTAAGACATCAAATTTTCTGAGGAACAAATTACAGTGTATAAACATGTATAAGTGTAAGTTAGCTAGTGAAATATACCTTAACTTTGAATATCTTAACTAGAAAGGAAATTATAGATTATCTCCCAGAATATGTTATTGTATCTGAACAAAGGATGGTATATATACAGTATATAATCTTTTGGACATCTAAGATGAGATGTGTGCTTAAAATTATTTTGAAAAAATAACAAATAGACTGAAAAACACATTTATTCATACTTGCCCTAATTTTCTTATATTCGATGTATTTAATAAAAAAATAAAAGTTCTCAAATAGCTTAACAATTTCAAAAATATTTATTGAATTAACAGTTTACAATTTTTGCTTCCAGTTTATTTTTTAAGTGCAATATTTGTTCGAAGAAAGATTTCAAAGAGAGTTATCGTCAAAAAGAATGATTAAGAAAATATACATAAAATGAAGTCTTTATGAGATTTGAACCAAAAATTGCCGGCTTAAAAAGATGTCCACACAAAGAAGCTGTTTGTTGCAAACGCTTTCACTATAAATTTTTAAATAGAGCTAAAACCAAGTAAAATTGTAATAAATATTTGAATTATTCTCTAAGCCTTTGTAATACGCATGGCAACAAGTACAAATATTTGTTGTTTAAGCCCCTAAGCCGCTAACGTGACGACCTTGTGGACAAATCTATTAAGTGTGGGGGTGGGGGTATGCAAAAAAGTTCGAAATAAGAAGGCTTTTAGCCGTCGCCTCTGTACAGTAAATGCCACTTGCACTTGGTCGTCATCTTCGCGTCGCATTTTGCGTGGGCTTTTTTTCAAGGGCCTGTGCCAATTCGCGCTTACTGTTGTCTGTGTTCGTTTCTGTTTTAACGGTTTTTTTGCCTTCGTCTGCGGCACGTCGCGTCGCGTCGCCCGCAATCAATAAACAGCGACCTTCTCCACTTGAACGTTGCCTGATTCTTTGTTTCTTAAGCTTCTCGCTTCTGCCTGCGGCTTTTAGGGCCACTCGAGCAGCCGCCTTCTGTTTGGGGCTCCCCCACCAACCAACCTGCGCCCTTGCGGTTTTATTTGCAGGCAGTCAGGCATTCCTCAACAGTTAATTGCTGCACTCAACTGTGCCTCGGCTTAGCCCCGCCCGCAACCAAGCGAACAAGGTGCACCCTTGAGTCTTGCCAATCCTACTAAAGACATGAACTCAGAGCGCTAAGCGGTTCGCAGATTAATGCCATGGTAAAGATTTCCACGTTGTTGCTGTACGAGTACTCTACAAAGTTAAATAGCTCCTAAGCAACTGGGTTCAAGAACTTTACAACAACTATAACAAAGCAATACTACAGTTTTTTTATTTACTAACTAATATAACCTAATGAATAAAATATAACCAAAAAAGTTATGCTACTTTACAGATTAAGGAGGTAAAACTCCCCCTATGGATTCAACAACATAACAAATAAATTACAGGGCTTTTCAGATTAAGACAAAAGATATATACGAATTAGGAAATTTTACATTTCATTACATTCATTTTCACACATTAAGTAGACCAAATTTTCTTCAAAATTTAACGGTAGGTAAACCGAAAACGATATTTTACTAATAGAAGTTTGTTACGAATTATTGAAGTTTTCAATTTATGAAGCTACGATTATCAAGATTCGACTGTATTTTTTAAATAAAATTTACTTTCTTACAACGCATACTTAAAATACTTTTAGTCAACTTAACCTTGATGAAATACGAATTAACGAGGGGCCCACATGAATTCTATAAAAATATATGAAAAAATAACAAAATAGGTAAGAACGTTTCAGTTGGGTGTAACCGACTGCGCAATACTCATTCACAGTATATTACAGCTGAAATAGTCATTATTATTACTTTGGAAAAAGTTTGTAATTTAGGAAGAGGGATGTTTAGGGATGTCATCAGAGAACTGCCTGCCTAATTTGGTGACTCTAGCTCTAAAATTGTAGAAGATGTTGATATTTGCTGTTTACCCACCCATTACCATTAATTTTATCGTTTCGGTTTCCAGTTAATGCTTATTTGAATTTATTTAAGAATATAGTTTTCCAATATCTCGAGCACATAAAATTATAAAATGTTGTCAGATATTAAAATAGGTTAATTTTATATTTTACAATGCAAGTTCAAAATGTCGGAAGAGCATTCAAAAAAGTTGACTAGGTAATTTTACAAGGTATTTATTTACGGCATATGCACATTTTAAGAAGAGTTTGACTTATGGAACTGTTAAAGTTAAAACTCCAAAGCTTACAGTTGAAAATATACCAGCAAATGCACGACTTAACACAAAGGCAGCAAAAACAAAAAACAAAAACAAAAAAAGAAGACGCATTGCTGTCGTTAGCCGAGGCAAGCGCAAGTTGTCGGGCCCCCGCATCGGTCGCTAGTTCCAAAAGGAGAGCAGCAAGCAGCTGTTGCTCTTGTTGTTGCGCTCGCATTTACTCGTGTTGTTGTTGCTACTGTTGGAGCCGAGTCAACGAGGCGAAGTTGAAGTCGCCGTCGCCGTCGCCGTTGCTGTCGAAGTTGTTGAGTTCGTTCGTTCGCTGCGCTCAGTTGCGTTTTGTTCGGCTTCTGCGTTGGTTCGGCAAGCGCGAAGAGCTCCTCGACGTCTGCATTTAGTTAGTCTCTGCAACTGCATCAGCTCAACGGGTGTCCCGCGGACAGGACGTGAACAACATTTTGGCTCGAAATTGAAATTTGAAAGCTAAAGTAAGGGAGTTAACGTACCTTTGTTGTAACTTTTGTAAGTGCTTTGAGCCGTGTTTTTAATTATTCGTACGGCAAATGCAATTACAAAGGAAACATACATAAATATATGTATAAATATAGTATATACATATGTATAATACGTTCAGTTGCTGGAGCATTAAGTGGCGCGAATCTTGTTCTTGGAAACGCGCAACCCATTTAAAGTGCCGCATTGTTCTTTAATTCCTTAAACACGTAGCCAGGCATTTTGTGTGTGTGTGTGAGTGTGTTGATTTATGTTTTTGTTTTCTTTTTGGCGCCTCTGTTGTCCTTGGTACGGACCAGGACTCGGTGGCATAGCATCCAAAGCTGCAGCACAACTTTTCTGATTTTATATGTGTGTGTAAGTTGGCATTTATAACCATGTGCATACAAATACATTTCGTTTCAGGTGGGATTTTCTGCTCCCCCATCCCAGCCCATCCACCTCCCTTGTGTCACATACATTCTGATCTACAACTGTGATATGATGTGCTATTCATTAAACTGTTACCCTCTGCTTTTCAAACAACATACTTTATTTTCTTTTATTTAATTTCCTTTAAACATTAATTTTGCCCGGAACTGTGTTTGTTCGTTTGGCAAATGTTTTCTATTTCATTTCTTTCTTCACTGAAGCTTTTACCATTTTTTTTTTTGTCCTCTCTTTTGTAGTTATGCTTTTGTTCATTACTTTACTCTGGGATTATCCGATGCTGCAAAACTAAATCAACTTTGAACAAATTGATTTTGATAGTTTAAAAGTGTAGGGAAATGTGTTGTTTTCCTGCAGGTTCTCTTTGTTTGCTACTAGAATTTGCAGGCGTTTTCAAGGGACACTTTTCTCCTGATTTATGACAGATATCAAACTTGTTCTCCATGTTCAATTTAATTACGACCATAATTGGCAGCTGCGATTTGCTGTTTTCATCGTTCAATTTTCTCTGGTCTACATTTGTGCATTACTTCTTCATCTCTATAAATTAGTTTATTTGTTTATTTAATTTCGAAAATACTTACTTACACATTGTACATATGTTTAAATATGTTTACATACAAATTAATTATTTTACTTAATTTCTAATTTAAATTTGTGAGATAGCTCAATTTCAGTTTTCTATAATATCATTAATAAACTTATTTTGTACTTTCTCTGTTCAACTATTCTGTATTGCATGGCCTCAATAGAGGCGTATCGATTACTTACCTCACTTGATTTAGATAATATCGTGCACACACACACACATATGCATGCAGCTAATAACTTGTGTCACTAAAATTAGTCGCTAGACCCCCACAAGAGCCACTCGCTGCATGCTGTGTTCCATTTATTCCATTACTTCATACTTGGATTTTTATGCCTCTCACAACACCCCCGTTCGGTGCTCGGTTCGCTTCCATTCGATTTGGTTATTGTTGTTGGCTGTCAATTTTCCGGTGGCGTCGCCGTCTTAAGCAGTACTTTTTTATCCAATGCGGTTGACACTGGAGATGGGTACGTGTAGTGACACGAATATTTATCAAATAAATTTTATGTTAGCCGATGTAGCAACACGAAATTTCCAAAAAGACTTAAGGAAAATATAAGAAAATAATAAATAATTAGAAACCATAAAATTGATAGATGGCATCGTCAAATTTTCTGCGACGAATAATTTTTCATTCCTTTTTCTTTTTTGTACTACAGATAACCAAAGGAAACGTAAAATTATTTTTACATAATTATATGCTATTAAAAGTATAATTACAAATGGAACTTTAAATATGACCAAAAAAAGTGAATTATTTTTTCCAATTTTTCTAAAATTTATTAGTGAAATAAATATTATTTATCTCGTAATAACAAAAATTGGGGCAATATTTTCTATAAACAATAAATACTTTCATTGAATATGTCGTGAAATTCGTTATGAATCCCATCTCCAATTTTGAACCTTGTCTTTGACTTGGGCATTGTCTGGCGGTTTATTTCGTGTGGTTGCTTGGGGCCTCTTCAATAGACTTTATTATATGTCATGTCATCATGCAATCATATCGTTTTACCATATAAACTGCGGCGCGCAAAATAATCATCATATCAGCGTCGGCTTTGGCATCAGTTTTGGTCACGCCATTGGTCCCGGTACCGCTCTAAACGCAATAAACCCTATGGTACTACAATTGGCTCAACAGTTCCAACAGTTTGCTAATGATGCGTAACAAAAACACGGCCGAGAGGGCGTTGTGTGGTCATCATGAGTTGGCCAAAATGTTTGGTACACGTATGCCATGCGTTACGGTTCCATGCATTATCAGATCTAGTAATGTTCATTTAGTTACAGTCAACTAACTACAGCTTACAGTTAAAATAGACCATTCCTAACTAGTGCATAACCAGAGCTCATTTCAGTTGAGATATCATTCATTCATTGATTTGATAAATCAATTGTTAATGAGCGACTCCTAAACAAAAATAATAAATCCAGTGAGTAATTCAATCTTTAGTTTAAGCATAATACCAACGTAATTAAATCTCATAAAAAATTAAATAACAATTTGATGCAGGTAAAATAATTTCCAGTTCCCACAGAAATGCGTCTGCACACACAAATATGTTGTTGTTGTATGTAATTACATGATAAGTAACTGTAAACCTGTTATACATACATATATGTAACCTAGCAATGTGTGCGTTATTTTCCCAGCATTTAAAAGGCATGAAAATGAAAATGGGGAAAAAAATATGAAAAATTTCATAATCAATGCAATAAACGACTCTATTGTTTGTGCTCTTCGCTTTCAGCGCTTTTGTGTTTGTTTTTAACGCCGTAAGAGAAATGCTGGAAAAAATATAAAAGAACTAACTACGTTTAGACGAAGTTGAAATACCCTTAAATACTCTTAACAATTTTTTTGAATAATTTTGTACGATAATTATCAGACAGAGCTTTGTTATTTAATGCAGTCATCGTTTTATACAAACTATTTTTCAATACAAAACACTTTGAATAGATCAAACATAAGTATTTGTTTGATTACATTTGAAATAGGAAAACTTGTTACCAAGTTCTATATCATTGAAATAAATATTCCTGTATATATAAATATTGTATACGCTCCATAAAGTAACCGAGGAATTGCCTCCGGCAATTGCCTTATAGCCTTTGCAATGGCATAAAAAACAAGAATACAATTTTCTTATCTACTCCTCCACTTATGTTGTCTACAGAAAACACGAAAAAAAGGAAGAAGGGAATCATTTTTCACGCCCTTCGTCAAGTATTCCACAACGTAAAACGCTCGAGTTTTGAATTTTATGAACTATAATTTTTATGCTTTATCTGCGTTTTCCAGAACTTTTGCTTTGCTTTAAGGCTAAAATATCACACATATATACGAGTATTTGAGTTTCTTTACAGCTTATGGAATTTACATGTTATATACTCATGTTTTTGTTTGCTAATTCACGAGAAACTAATTACTAGGCGTTTAGAGCAACAAAAATATAAGAAGCCTGCGAAATGGATTTACCAATTTGCATATAATACGCAGTTCCTAAATGGTATTAGTGTTGTGAAGTGCCACTAGACGAATTTGAAATTTGAATAAAGTTAAGGTTTTGTAGGTGAATTTTAATTTTAGTTAGCCAAAAGTTTACTGCAATACGCCAAGTATTAGAGTTTCTTTAATTAAAAAGGAAATGAAAATATGGTAAAGAAAGCTTAAAAGATACTGTAAAATATGTATTTTCATTGCGATAAAAAAGTACAATATTTTTGCAATTTAAAACTTAAAGTAAAATAAAATGTAAAACATCCAATTATTAACAATTATTAAGCAGCTGTTAGCCTTTATGTTCACTATTTGTTGTAGACCTGACTTGGAATTCAGTTAAAATTTATACAATATTTTATTTTTATCATCTAATAATAACTGTGCTTATTAATTCTCTTTCCAATCAATTAATTCACATACCTATTTTCATTAGATTTCTCTGGTAATATTTAACTTATTTACAAAGCTTTTAATGATATACCATACTCTGACTTTATACTATAGTTTAATTTAGTTTTCACTCTGTTTATTGCTCCCTGTCATTCATCAACTATAATTTCACTGCACTTAATATCTTTATTGTTTTCCAATCGTGATTTAAGCATTTAATGAAATTTCTACAACACCTCCTGAAATTATCCCCTACTAAGACCCGTTGCCAATGACTGCATATAATCAATCATTGTTTTAAATTGAATTAATTACGTAATTAAATTCCATGCCTAATTCATTTATGCCCGGATATTTGCAAGGAAGTCTGTATGTATATATATATATAAATTTGTGTGAGCCACTTTCACAGGCTATTTTACAGCCATTAGCTAATGTCAGTGGACAGAACCGAGTTATGGCCGTAACGTCTTGGTCAGCCTGAAACGAGTCGATTTTGTGGTTCTGAAAACTAATAAAAAAAAGTAAAGGAAAAACAAAACACACCCATTAGGCAATCGTTTTGTGACCCAAGCCCAACAAAAGTACTTTGACCCTTTCAAATGTGGCACACATTGAGGGTTTTGCAACCCCATTTGTTAGAGAAGAAATGTTTTTATTATAAACGGGGTTTATTTCTTTGAATTTTCGTTAAGCAATTTAATATGAAACAATGTAGTTGTAATATTTGTGTAATATTATAAATATTTCTGGTTTAATCTTGCATAAAAACTCTTTTTAAAGTGGCAACATTTAACATACAGTTGAGCACACAAAACATTCTTAGCTGGCAACCTTTGCCAAGAATACTCATGTCAAATCATTTCAAGTTTTCGCTTCAACCATTTGGGAATTCGAATTGCACATTACGAGAAAATTGCTTCTTGTGGAAACAACATTGTTAACTCTTACCATAAGTTTTAATAAAGAGAATATCACAAAGAAAAGCTGCGGAATTGCCTAAATTATGTGAATGACACTGCAAAAAATCTTATATTTATTTATATATTTATTTATTTTTTATTATTATACCCTGAACCCATCGACAATGGGTAAAAAAGGGTATAATGGTTTTGTGCAAATGTATGTAACAGGTAGA
>SCDS01000766.1:0-34855 GCA_004149465.1 Drosophila nigromelanica
AAAAAAAAAAAAAAAAAAAAAACAAAAAACAAAAAAAAAAGAAGGCGACAAAAACTAAATATACTAAACTGTGCGCAATTGCACTTTTTTCTATATAATGGGATTTTAAGTTTGAGCAGAGCGGGCAAAACAACTTTTGCCATGAGCTTGACACGCACTTGGCTTTAATTTTGTCTGTTTATTTGCTTGAATCAGCAGAAAATGTCTTGTAAAGCTCAAGTGCTAATTGTATTCATGATTTTTACAAATTTTTTTTATTTGTAAATCTTTTCTTAAAGTTGAAAATATTTTGAATATAAATATAAAATAAAATAAAAAATAAATATAAGCTAAATTCCTTATGCAAAAGAAAATTTAAAAAAATAAATTGAGGAACTTAAGGAATAAAAGGGCTCCTGATTTATCTAAAACTCGATACATATTAAGGTGACATTTAATCTCTTCGTGCATAAATCTGTTGGCAATATTTCAAATTTGTGAATTATTTTATATTATAAAAAATAGAAACTTTAAAGCTCTAGATTCAAAAGTCTGAATAGAATTTTTATATTATTGTTAAATTATTATACAATATATTAACGGTGTATAATTTCAATAAGCATATAGACAGATAAAAGGATAAATAAAAAGAATATTTATATCTAGAAAAAATATTTAATTTAATTAGCTAGATATATTTGAAATCTCTCGGGTTTTGTAGAGTTTATATTAAAGTTAAATTAAATGTTGGAGACCTTATTAGTGTATTATTGCTTCGTTGTGCTCGCAATTATTTTTGCTTCAGTTATTTCCCGCTCTCTTTGACAAATTAACCAACTTAAAAGCTGTTGTTGTTGCTGCAGCCAAGTTGACGTCTTCGTTGGCACTTTAGGGAAAGAGAGAAATGGGGGAAGGGGGAAGGGTGGACAGCAACAACAACCTTTTGAGCCACGCTCCCAGGCGAGTTAATTATGCGTTTTGGGCCAAAATGTTGCATGGGAAATGTCCGAGCTTACATTTGTTGTTGCCCCAAAAGAGAAATGATTTGTATTAAGTTACCAAATTGGCTTGTTTTTAATAGACTATTTTAAGAGCTAAACTGTAATCTTTGCTATACTGCAGTTCAAGGTCTGTCCTTATTTTGCGTATTATAAAAAAAAGCTTTTGAAAGCAATTGCAAATATTTCATATCATCGACTTTGTTGCATGCCTTGAACCACTGCTCGATGCTGCCCCACAAATGATTCAGTTTCGCTTATCTAGAACTGGATTCCCTTCTCCTTCCTTCTCTCTTTCTATCCGTCTCTTTCTGGCGTTATCCATAAATAGTTTTCGAGTTATGGAATCTTTAAATAAAAACAACTTAATCGACACATTTATATGGAAAGAAAATTAATTGCTGACGCTTAAGTGGATAGTGGGCCTCGGCAACAGCAACAGCAACTGCATTAGCATCAGCAGCAGCATCAAACATTCCATATAAGCATATATAAATTTATGTATATGAAGAGTTGCCATATCTTATAATATGTGAGATGCTACCCTCGCGGAGTCTGTTTTAGTTTTAATTCTTTCCCCTCATAACTTCATTAAGATGTGCGTGAGCAGTTTTTTTTATCTCCCTCTTCCTCTTCAACGTCTTCTTGGAATTGGCTTTGTTTTTTCTGTACAAGCACTTGGGGATCAGACAGATGTGGGTTGTTCGCTCTTCTTGCCACAGTCTGCTGCAGTTGCAGTTGCAGTTGCTTTTAGAGAACATCTTTAATGATTAGTGTTGTGACTTTGTGTCCATTAGTAAAGAAAATTTACGAAATCTATGGAAGCTGCTGCTTTTTGATTTATTTGAACAAATGTGCAATTTGTTTCACACACTATCAAAAACGACCTTGCCTTGGCTTTTAAATGGAAGCGTTTAACTATGGGAAATTTTAGACAACAATAAAATAAAGTTTTCTATTGAATTGCAGCTCACAATTAAAAATCCAAAAACAAATATCAAAAGTAGTTTTTGCATTTGTTTTTTTTTTTTTTTGTTTGGTTTTCACTCTTATCTTTTATTTCTCTTTCGCTTGTTGCAATCATTTATTGACAAGTTCACAATGTGCAAAACAATACCTTATACCATTTCCATTGAATTGTCGTTTCAGCTTTTCTACCTTTTGTAATTGTGTAACAAAAAAAGAAAATACACAAAAAAAAACTATGCTCTGAATTTATAATTTCCGCTGAATGCTGAAAGCTTTATGCGATTTTTAGATTTACACGCCGCGTGTCTTCTGTTTTTTTTTTTGTTTTTTTTTTTATTTATGAGGCGGCAACAGCTTTTCATTTATTATTATTATTATTTTTTGGGTGCTGTAGCAAATGCCATAAAAAATGACAGGATTTCAATAAATTTACGACTCAGTTTCTGGTGCAGAGCCAGAATATATTTTTAACCGCAGCTCTTTAAACTGACGGACAACAATGAAAGTGCTCTGTGAATGTGGTGCATAATTTGAGAGCAACATTTAATTAATTTCAGCAATGCGCTCGTCCAGTCAAGCACTCTACCTTTTAAGTTGAAGAGCAAGGACTTGAGCGATATTAATATACATTTGCACCTCAAAGATACATTTATATCTTGTAGATACTTTTGTATCTCTTGGACACTTTTATGTGCTAGAATTTTTGTATCTCTGTCATTATTTTCTATGTAATTTTATAGCACATCTACTCTACATGGTGTAGGGTATTAAGAGCCACTTGTTCCTCCCACGACAGCAACAACAAGAAATTACACCCAAATTAAATCAAACATTAAGTGAAAAATATAAAAAAAAGAGAAATATATTCGGAATAATTGATTAATTAATTGACAGCAATTGAGTTTAATTGAGTGTCACATGGTCAGCTCTACAGATTTTTTTCTGTTTGGTTCTTTGCGCATTTTTAATCAGTTTTTCCGACAGCTGGAAATACGGAAGAAGCATTCGAGCTTTAAGTATTAACAGTTAATGCATTAACATTTTGCACTAAATACCAAGTGCAAGTTTTTTATTTTTATTTGCCCAGCGAGACGGCAACAACAACAATAACAACAACAACAACAAGACACGTCGACAAGCTAAAAGCGATTTGCCAACGTAATGGCAACAAAATTGCAGAGGGGACACTCACCTTAGCAACATCATCCCAGCCAGGCAGCAACAATTAGCTGCGGTCAGAGCAATTGCATAGAAACTTTGTTGACAAACGCGGAAAAGCGCAAGGCAAAGTCAAAGACCGACAGCACCAGCAACAGCAACAGTAACAACAACAACAACACAAGTGCTGCATAAATAAATGACTAAGCTGTCGCGTTGACGTCGCGTCGACGCGTGCTGCCATCAGCAGCGGCATTGGCATCGGCAGCGCAGCAGCAACGTCAAAGCGTGACAAATAGCTAAATGTTTTCGTGCTTGTTGTTGCTGTTGCTGTACTTATGCTGCTTGCGTCTGCACTTGCTCAGCCTTCGCGCATGTTGGGCAACATTTTCAGCAGACATTCTTTACGAAGTGCTAACAATGTTGCAGCCGCCCAGCCCGAAACTTGTTGCCGGGCAAACATTTTAAATACTTATTTGCTTGTGTAACTGTTAAGTCCAGTGCTAAGCAGTTGCACACTCAAACGAAGAAGACGCAACGAAAATGAGATGGAAAAAAAAGGAGGAAAAAAAATTATAATTATATTTACACAGCAGTCAAGTTGTCGTCGCAGACTCCGCAGCCAAAAGAACTTGCCCATTAGCACAAAAGCCGCAGTCAAAACTTGTGCCTGGACAACGACAACAACAACAACAACTACGACAACATTTTACGAGCATTGTGTAATTTCATTTGTACTTCATTTCGGTTAGCTAGCCAAATTTGGCGGCAGCAGCAAAAAGAGAAGAAGGAAAAAAAGCGGTCTGAAAATAAGAATTTGTGTTTTTGCTTGGCCATTCGGAAAACTGAAAACTAGTTTAGTTTAATTCGCAGTTGGGCCGCAGTAATTCCCAAGAAATCAGCAAAAAATAAAAAAAATACTCATTAAAATGCGCAGTAGATTTTTTTGCCCTCCCCAAACAACATCTTCTAATTTATGGCCACAAATTATATAAATAGAAGTTAAACAAAGCATATTCTTCGGCACAGTAAAAATCAACTTCCTGTCATATAAAAAAACACACACACAAAATTTGTTGCTCACTCATGCCCACAAATTTGACGCGTCTTTTGACAAATTATCGCTCGCATTTTTTAAGGGCTCATAAATTTTATACTTGTTGGCCAAAAGTTTGACACAATTTTCATTGTGCGGCAACTGTTGAAATTCCTTCGTTCAGCCTCCACAGGAAGTGCACACCTGAGTCAATCGAATTGTGTACAGGATTTGTTCGGGCAGCTCATTGAATGCCAGCTAAAAAACTTGGCTAATAAACGATGACAGAAGACGAGATGATTGACAATAATAGAAAGAGGATTACGATAAAAAAGAGATTGACAGAAATTCCAGGAATTTATTCTTGCTAATGAGGAGCAAAAATCAATAAACAGCAAAGGAATCAGGAATGCTATAAATGAATAGTTGAGAAATCTAGAAAAAAGGAACTAAGGAAAACTGAACATGATGGGGCTAATAATGGAAATTAAATGGAATATATGGCTTTGATTGTAATGCAATGCTGACTGATGAAAATTGAAGATTTGGGCTGAACAAATTTAAAAAAAAAACAATTCTTTTTCTTTTTTAAAGAAATCAAAAAATTACTTAATATGATACCTTTCCCTTTTTTTATAAGTGCCTAATCATTTCTGTTATTTTATTATTTGCTTGAACTAGTTCCTGACAGCCTCTGCTTGAACTAGTTCTAGTTCTTACAACGCATAAGCCTCGATAATGCGAATGCAACTTTGTCATTTCCCTCAAGTCCAATTTAAGCTGCAACCGACTTTTCCACCCATGTGCATTATTGTTTTTTGTTTCACAGCATTTCCATTTTCCCGGAAAAAACCTTGTTGCACAAGCGAGCGAGCTCTGAGCTGCAGCTCAACTTGTCAGCGCTCCAAGTCGATTTTCATAAGCAGGCAAAAGCCCACGCTTATCGGGTGCATGCATCAATCTTGCTGACAAGAAGAGCCCCTACCTGGAAAGATAAAGCAACGAAGGCAACAAAGGCAGCATTGAGACTGAAACAACAACTCTTTTTCACACCTACGAGAACTGAACTGTTTTTGTGCCCCAATTGTGGGCGTTTGTTTTGGGTGCACTGATCTCGTTAGCGCTGACCTCTGAACCCGCCGCACAACTACTGAAAGAGACAACTGAGACGCAAACGCAAACCGGATATCAAACTCACGACGAATGATAAAACATCAAAGCAGCTGGCATATTAAAATCTTGCTCCACATTCGACGCTCGGCATTGACTTTGATTTCGTGTATCCAAAATAAAAAAAGGCATCGCATTTGGTTTATCCATTTCCCATTTCCATTTCCCCAGTGTCAGTGCACGCATTTCACATGTTGTGCACACACACACACACACACACACACGCACATTTCCTCTGCTGTTCGTTCTACCTGCTGCCTCCTCAAAGGTCGCAGTTGCAGTAAAATGTTTGCTGCACGGCAGCTGTTTTTTTTTTCAGTTCGTCTCGCATTTCTCATAGAGCCAAGTTCCCACACTATCTGCAGCAGCGAATAGTATCTACAACTATGGGCAAGGACTGCAAGTCAGCTGCCGCGCTGCCAACGCATCAGCATCAAGTGCATCCACATCTGAGAACCCACAACTGAGATCTCTGCACTGAGAACTGAGAATTGGTAGCATATGTGCGTGGCCAGATTGTTTTGATGCCTTGAGTGTAGTCTCTTGTTCTTGTTGTTGCTGCTGTTGTCTCTGTTTTTGTTTTTGGCACATTTTCCCATATGGTTTTTCATATATTTTTTTTTTATTTTCTGCGCTGTGGCAGCTGTCGCGTGGCCAAAATAGACATGGGAAACTAAAACGATTGCACTTTCAATTTGTCTGCGGGTGGCAAATGTCCAGAGATAAGCACAAAGATACTTTGCCATCAAATTGGTCAATAAAACCATTTAACAAATTGCATATATAATATAATACAATGTAGTCCTCGGCAGCTGTCTAAGTTATTTAGGCATTTAGCAAACTGAACAGAGACGATTCGGATTTGCATGTATAATAAATTGTCTGTCTTAGCAGACATATAAAAATGTTTAGGTTGAGAGCTTATAACTATACTACTCCTACTTTAACTAACAATTATAATAAAACAGATAACCAAATGAAAATGCCACAAAACGTACCAAAAGAACTAACTAATAATAAATTTAATAAAATATAAATTTAAAATATATAAGCTTGCAATAGTCGCCCCAAACAAAATATAAACATTGTCTTTGCTTAACTTATAAAAAATTTAGAATAGAAAAGTTCAATCAATATTTTTTAGCAAAAAAGAAAAAGGAGAAGAAAATAATTTTTATTATAAATATATGTAAATATAATTAAATAAAGTACAAAAATGTAAAAATACTAAACTAACCAAAATAAAAAATAAAAATATTTTTTAACAAAAAAAAATATATAAATATATGTAAATATAATCAAATAAAATACAAATTACAAAAAATACCAAATAAACCAAAGTGAAAAAATTTTGTTTAAGAAAAGGAAAAATCAAAAAGAAGTGGTTTACCAAAGAAACTAATTGACATTTTATAAATCATTGAGCGCGAATTATGTTTGCTATATTCGATTCAAACATTTTAGCTTTAAGTCTTTGTAATTATATCTTTAATGCGTTAAACTGTGCTCATACCCTGTACCCTCATCAAGGTATGCTGTTGCTCTGATAACTTTGCCAAATTTGGCTGTCGTTTTTTCAGCACCGCATTCTTAAAATGGAACCAGTATTTAGCTGTTAACTCATCTAACAATTAGTCAACTGTTTGTTCGCTCACTCACACGCACTCTCTCTCTCTCTGTTTCTCTCCTTCTAATTGCAGGTAAGCCGCAGCTGAGAATCTCATCGGAGCATCCGCAAGTCGTCAGCGACTTTTAGTGCCCGACTAACTATTTATAAGGTAATTCGAGCCTCGCTCGGCAACAGGCGATGGGCATTGTGGAATTCTTTAAATGACAAGACAAATAAAAATTAATAGCTAGTAGCTGGCAAGACGCGAACTTGGCCCCGTCCCCGGTTCCCCTCCCCTCGCCTCCCCTCGCCCTCTTCGCGTGTCCCTTTGGCGGCTTTTGTTTACCTTAGAGCTGAGGTTTGTCTTTGTCTGCCCTTTGTTGATTTTGTGCGCACGCCGCCGTCGCTACTATATATAGAGGCACATACACATGCCTGCACTGAACGAAAAAAGCAAGCTAAACTTGAAAATTCCTAAAGACACAAAAAAAATACCCAAGTTCTAATGAATTTTTTTAAGAAGTTTGCATTTAATAATAAATTATTTTCCTTCTTGTTATTTCTTCGACTGCCCCAACTTTTTGTGCACTGTACGAATATATTTTTAAAATATGGTTTGCGCAATGCGAAGAACGCCTGAAACTGTTGTCCTGTTCTGTTCTTAAAAGTCTTAAATTCCCGAGCAAATAATTTAACAGCAAATAGAACGCAAAAAGCAAGGAGAAGATGAAGTGGGGGCTGAAAAATGAAAATTGACGATTACTTAATGAGCGGACTCTTAAAGCGTATCCAGCGCTTGTGTTAACCCAAAATGTAACCAAAATTTGCGGCCATTTGATGTCTCTTTATGTGGCGACACTCGCTTCGAATATAATTTTTGGTTAACTTCACGTATTCGGGCGTCTAATTGAATTTCCTTTTTGCTATTAATGTTTACATTTCCTGTTCTCCACAAACACACACACACACACACACACCCCGAAAAACTAATGTACCATGTTTTGTCGTTTCCCGAGCCCCAAATGTAATTGAGCGGGGGAAGAACCCCGCGACCCTCGCGTTAAGGTGTGGCCAGCTCTAACGAGGCGCCGGGTCGCTGTCGCTTGTCAAACCTGGAAAACTTACATTACAAAATCTACTTTAAGACACACTGTGAAACCCATGGTTACCCTGTAGCCAAGTGAAAGTTTGGGGTATATTAGCTGTGATGCACGATTTCATCCATATATCTTCCTTACTTTAAAAAAAATCAAAACTATCTTTAAAGACTGCCAACTGCGTGAGTGGCAAATCGATAAAAATCGATTACAAAAATCGATATTCTTCCAAAATATTCATTTATTAGACATATGCGACTGTCTGAATATTTTTTATTGTTATTATCACAATAATTAATTATTTGTTATTGTTATTATTAAACTTGTTGGCTACAGGGTATCTCAGAGTCGTATATTGTTCAGCACAATTTTTGCCACACGTGGGGGGTTTGTGTATGTGATAATGAAAAAAGTTCAAATGGGGGTTAAAACGTGTGTGCGTGTGGGCGGCTCTTTAGCCTAGTAGTTAGGGCGTGGTATTTGGGGCGTGGCGCTCTAACATAATGTGAGTGATTCGCCAGATTGTCGGGCGTGAGGCCTACGTGAGGCCCAAGCTGTCCCCTACCGTCAATTTGAGCTGACGACAGTGAAATCTGAAGTATTTTGCGTGCTCAGGAGACGAATGGAGGAGAGGGAGTATCTCAGATACTCAGATACTTTAACGAAGAACCGTTATTAACTGACGCTGATTGTTGCGTAACCTGTGCCTGGCATGCCAAATGGAAAAGTCAACACACGCACACACACACACACACACATAACTCGCATAAGAGAAGCGTTTCCTTTGCGCCGACTGGCAATTTAAATGCTTAAACATTTGCAACACGCCTCGTGGCGCTATTTTTTTTGCTTCTACTGCTTTTGCTTCTTCTTCCACTTGGGTGCTACCGGATGCCGAATGCATTTCGAACCAGTTTTGTCACCCAGTTACCCCCCTCCCCCCATTCCCCGTCCCGCGCTCTTGGCTCTCGGGCATAAATCATATCGAAAGAATTTATGCAGGCAGGCAAATTCCAATGCCGCATGGGGCAAACATGTTTTTCAGACGGCGACTTGCAACAAGTTGCCAGCGGAAGTGACTAGAGAACTGTCTATGTTCAGCTGATACGTAAGATACAAATATGTGTATCTCTCTCTCTCTCTCTCTCTCTCTCTCTCTCTTTCGCACTCTCCTTCAGACTGTGTTTTAATGAGGTTTTCTGCATAGGAAGTGATTTCTTCCAATTTGACTTCCTGTTTCGCTTTCTCTCTCTCGCTCTCTCAAGTGTTTGCCACGTCAAAGGATGCACTTAATTTGGATGTCTCGTTACCTCGGTTTTGTTACTTGGCTCGACTTTAATTGCCGCTTGACACGCCACTTTTGTATCTTTGAGATACTTTTAGCTCTCTCGCTCGCTGTTGCTTGTTTCCGTTGTAAGCGTCTCATAAAATCATATGCCATTATTAGCGCAGACTTTAATCTAAAGCACAAATTTAGTTTTGGCCACGCCCCCTCGATCCTTTACCTGGCTTACGCCCATGCGGCATAAACATGTGTTGCAAAACTTGACTTTGAATTTATGAGCGACGCCAAAAAGTTTGCGCCCCAACGTATGCACTGAATAACTGGAGTGAGAGCGAGACACAAAAAAGGGAGAGTGTGTGTGTGTGTGTGTGTGTGTGTGTCTGCGTGTGTGTGTACCTAACGGTTTCAATTTCGTTCGCTTTTGCACCTACGCAAAATTTACGAGGCTTTTAAAATATGCAATTTATGTATGCTGCCATTGCCGCCGCCTGCCGCCTACCGCGTGTGGGCGTGGCAGCAGTGATGGAAAATTGCATTGCACTTTTTTATTGCATTTATTTTATGTTCTCTTTGGGTTTAATTTTGAAATTGAAACCGATAATTCTGTGAATATGAATTGAAGTTGATATATCTAATTGGATTGCACAGAATGAGTATAGGATTTTTTTTTATTATATACAAAAAAGAACATCCTTAGTTAATCAGATTTTCTTTACAAAGTAAAGAACTATCTTTAATTCAAATACTTTTAAATACCCTTTTACATGAAGAATATTTCCTCATAAAATTATCCCTTATTTACTATCAAAATAAATTTGTATTACAATACGTTTGTTGATGTGGTTAAAACTTAACTGAATTAAATAGATGTATAAATTGACTTTAGATATTATAAATCGTAGGAGTTTAAATTATCCAACACGATTTATTTTATTTGCATCACAGATTTGTTTTATCCTTAGATAAATATATATAACTTTTGGAAAGCGTTTAAAATTTGTTGGTCCATTAAAAACTTTGCAAAATAAATACGAATAAAATGCCGCAAAATATGCAAATGATTAGGTGATAAAATGCGAAAGCAATGCGTGCACACACACACACACACACACACACACACGCACACGTACGCATATTGACAACAGGCGAAAGCCGTTGCCATTTGCTGACCACAAAATTTGTAACTGACATTTGGGGGGCGGGGCAATGCCGAAATGGATGCTCTAAATAATTGCAATTCATTTGTGCTGCCATCATGTGACATGTTGCCTAACCGACCCTCGTCCCTCCCCCTCTCTCTCTCTCTCTCTCTCTCTCTCTCTCTCTCCCTCTCTCTCGTTCTCTCTCTATCACTTAATATGCTCGTGTTATTAATGCCACAAAAACGCAAAATGTAACTGCAACTGCACTTTAGTGCGGTGGTCTGGCAACCCTGATTGACAGCATGCCATCAGCCCGACCTTGCCACCCCCAAACCACCCACCCACCCACTCACTCTGCGCATTCTGTTGGTTTTGTTTTTGATATCTGTCACACGGGGCGCCACTTATGCAATTTTGACGCCTACAACAACGACAACAACTACAACAATAACAACAACGACAACGACAACAAGAACGGATGCACTGGCAACACCTGCAGCCATCGCTGCCCGCTCTCCGGTTGCACCCACTTGCATCTGCTGCAGTTTTATCGCACACTTTGCGCTTATGCAACTTCCAGCGACACACGCTGCGTATGCGTGATGACAATTTACAGACCGAAGAGATTAATTTGTAGACACACGACTATAAAATACCCGCTTAGGCTTAAATAATATTAGTTATTAATTAACTTTTATAAATAATATTAATTAAAACACATAAATAATAATAATAATTTAAAATATATTTATTGTTGAAAAAATTTAATCATTTAATACAGGCGAATTGAGAATTCTTTTGAAACTACATTTATTTGTTCTTCAGAAGTTTTTAAAATCGGTCTGAGATTGAGTTTACAATTTACAAAACCATGTTTAATAAGATTTCAGAAATTTAACTATCTTTCTCGGTTTTAAATATGCTATAGAAAAAAATAATTAAATTACAGGTAAATAATATATTTTTCCAACTTCTTTTCAAATAATCTTCTTCTGTGTAACAAATACGCCTCAGCAACATATTAAAGTGCAGGTATAAAAGTAATTTTAATTTTCTTCGTAGGCCACATAAAATGCGTTGATAAAGTCCGAAGGGGAGTTAGAGGGGTGGAATAAAATGATAATCTGCGCTGTTGTTTTGCATAATGAGTTCCATAGTCGGAAAAGTATGGAAATTGCTAACTCCTACCAATCATGGAGAAAATTGCCTGTTATTAGAATTTCTGATACTACTTGCTATGAGTATAAATTTAGAATTTAAAGCAGGTTTACCTATTTTAAGTGTTTCCTTAAAAATGTTGACAGCTTGAGCTGCTTCTCATTTTTGTCTTTTCTTGCATTGCCTTTTCTTGGTTTCTTTTGTGGGATTTTTTGCCTCTTTTTACGCCACTTTTAACTTGCTTAACGCGTGCCTTAGAGCCCACAGCTGGCTTACCTTGTTTGCTGCACTCTATTTGTATACCCTGTGCATAGAGCGATGTCTATAAAGTGTAGTTCAATTCAACAAAAATTATGTAATTAGCGTTTAATCTATAGAAAGGAATATTTTATTGGCAGAGCTTAACTTAAGATTTGTTCTATTGATCATAATTTTAAAATGTCTTGACTTTAGGCATATATAGGAATGTTTTACGCATATTTGCAGACAGGGTATCTCTGGGTCGATTTACACTCAACCAGCACGTTTTTAGTTGTATTTTTTTTCAACTATCCTGCATTATACGAGCACTTTCTGGGCCACACGTTCCAGGTTTGGTTTTTGTCTATGACAACAGCTATTTTTAATGAGCAACTCTGCTGCCCCATTTCGGAGGCGTTGCATTCCAAAACAATGTCCCGAGCAATGCGTTCGTAGTGCCTCTTAAATCTACACAGAACAAAGGCACGTGGCTGCATAGAATACGAAAAAATAAACAAACGCAAGTTGAGTTGGACGACGGCCACTTTTTCATAGCAATTAAAAAGCAGTTAATCTGCAGGGCAACGAGGTCCAAAACCCGCTGGGACCAAAGGCCCAGGCATATACTTATCTTTTTACGGGGAACACCAACCATAATGGAATTCGTTGTGCTATTTGACTAAATTCGTTTGCAAAACAAATTTAAAACAAGTCAGCAGAGTCTAGCTTGGAATGCTACACTAGACAATACCCTATAAAGTAGTGTAGAAGAAACTTTTTGTTTTACATGAATATTTGCAATGAACATTTGTTTATTTTTTCTTTTTAGATATGTTTGAAGATAGTATTTGCCTTGTCTTTTAAATCTGAACTTGGGTATTTAATTTTGTTACACACATTAAAATAATCCTATTACATACCTATTTTCCATTTTTTTTTTTTTGTGTCAGGGTATAAAAAAGGCTTACAAAAAATACATATTTAATTTTTGGTGCGCTCGGTTACGGTTCAAGTACTAAAAGTTTTTTGTAACAGCGCTTTTTTATTTTCGTGTATTTTCGTGTTTATTATTGTTGTTGTTGATGCTTTGCGCGCTTGCGGCTTTTGCGCCTTTCGCTATGCAACACTTTTTAATTGCGTACCGAATTGGCCAATGCGGCAGCAAAAGCGGCAACAGCGGCAAACCGACGCCTAAGCGGCTTACAAAAAAGCCAATGCAATCAAATAGTCTGCCTGCAAAAAAAATAGAGCAAAAATAAAATAACTTGTGCAGGGATAAAAAAAACTGCTGGGGATAAATAAATAAATAGCCCGCTTTAGCACAACGTTATACGAGTAAATGTTAGTTAGTCACTTTTAAACTCTCTTTTTTATTTTTAATTGTATATTTTCTACACTTTTTTGTTGCCTTCGTATGCAAATGCATTTTATAGTTTAGGTGCCTTAACGGAGCGTATTTCGGTTTTGTTATGAAATTTGTGACATATAAAGTATAAGGTTATTTATTTTGCTAATCTATATATATCTTGGAAGCAAAACAAACATATCTGCAGTTCATTTCATATGATTTAGATCCCATCGAAATTATTGCAATTAAATATTTGTTAGTTCATTCAATATTCGTTATACCAATTTAAGAGCAACTGTTTCCACTTGCTCTTTTTTTGTCTGGCTGCATTTGCTGCATGGGTTTTTTTATGTTAAGTGCTCAGCTCTGCAGGCCATTTGGGAATTGTATTTAATGGACTGCATATTATTCGATATATAGAAAAACATTTAACGAGTATATTTCAATAAATAATTTATTTTTACGCAGTTAACTTTGCTTAATTCCTAGAAATGTAAAATATTGAAAATAAATAATTAAGTGCACTTGGCAGTTAACAAGCTGTTGCCGCTTCCGCCAGCGATTCCCATTGAATTTTTCTATAATATTTAAAGAGATGAAACACACATTATTAACTATACATATTCAAATATTATCACAAATTGCAAAACAATTTCACATTTTCGCAGGAAATCCGCCTCAAAAGGGTACAAATTATCATTGGCGTGAAATTTGTATTTATCACATCCTCGCTGACTGGTTCAAGTATATATATATTCTTGATTTTGAGCAAAGCCCAGATAACTGTAAAATATATAATAGCCACAATATTATTATTTGAAAACTTAGTTTGAAATATAAAAAAGGTGATTTTTCAAAAACAAAAAAAAAACAAACACAAAATCATATTTTTCCCAAGTGTATTTTTGGTTTATTAATTTTGAACAAATTCCAACCACAAGTTTAATTAAATTTGTTTGATTATAATGTTTATAAGCTTATGTTCAGATCAAAAGACTTATAACCGAATTATTGGCAAATCTCTTAAAAAGCTTTTTTTTAATAAATAAATTTGTCTGTGTAGTCCGACAATGAGCTCAGAATTATCTACTAATTACGCACAAAATAAAAATTTAATGTGATTATCAAATTGCCAGTTTTTATTTTTTTATTTGTAATTGCAGTTAAATTTTTAATGATTTTTACGAGGTCTGCTTGCTGTTTATTTATTAATAACTTTTTTATTTCTTATTTGTTTTATTATCGCTCTTGTGCATTGTTCTAGTCAACTTTTGCCCCAATCTGCGGCCAAGCATAACAAAAGTTTTTTCTTATTTTCTTTCTCGTTAATTTTTCATTTACTTTGGATTCTTAGTTGAGTGATTTTTGATGTTTCGCTTTACGCTTAATTTATGCAAGTCTCTTGGCCAATTTTTTATTTTTTTTTTTAAATTTCTTTCATAGATTCCGCTTTTGTGCTATATTTAGCATTGGAAAAATGTTTGTTGCAAGGTTTTTTTTCGGTCGTACAATGTGGGGAAAAACCGCAAAGTTAAACGGGTCATGAATTAACTTAAAAACAAGAAACCCTGAGTATGCGGTTTTATTGGTTAGCACAATAAAAGTGGGAGTATCTTCTATTTAAATATTTCATGCACATATTGTTTGTATAAACTTTGTATTTATCAAATATATTTCATTTAAATTTTCACTCTGATTCACATTTAATTTTCCTTATTAAAATCTTTTGTATTACGATATCTTTGTAAAAAAGTATCGAATGTATTTCATTTTGTCCACTCCAAGCTTAGTCCCAAATCCCATATGAACTCTGTTGTTTCTCATTTGCTTTTCTGCTTTTTTATTTGCTCTAAAAATTGTTCATTAAAGGCCGCTGGCTATGAATTGTCGTGCAGTATAAATCTCGAAGATGTTGTCTCCTGGATAATGTTTGGCCTTTGTGTTCGAAGGATCTCTCGTCCCTACCGTGTTAGGTTCTGGTTTCGCAGTCCCTGATTAAGAAAGGCAACCAAACCCTATCAGGCTCAACCCATTGACAAAAATTGGGCAATGAGAAAACCAAAAACAAGAACGTTCCTTTTTTTCCCCCCTTAAAGTGTATTTTCGTGTAACCGCCCAGGGGGAGTAGGCGTGGCATCCAACAATGTGCGTAAATTGTGGAAATGCTTGAAATTTAAGTTGGCATGCAACAAGAAGAAGCAACATTTTCTGGACCCTTTTCTTCCCCAGCTAAGGCGCCTTTTTTCTGGTCTGCTGACCATGAAAATATTTAGCTTGCTGTTGCTGTTGTCGCCTCTGGTTTTGGCTTTGGCTTGGGCTCTGTTTCTGTGTCTCTGTCTGCGTCTGTTTCTGTGTCTGCTTTTCAATCAATAATGCGTTGACATTGCCCTGCCAGGGAGTGTGTGAAAATGATAAAGGATGCTTTGACAAGCGAATAAGTCGCCAAGTCGTCGCATGTAGAATCAGTTCTTGATTTACTTTTTCTGCCAGCGAACAGGGCGCAACAGGAGCCGGTTCAAGGACATGGCCCAGTCGTAAATATCACAGCTGTGCTGGGCGCCTTTTTTTATCACACCCTTCGCCCTCGCTGATAAATCGCCACGGTGCGTGTGTGCAGCCGGCAAAAAACTTGAAATTAAAACATTCCTCACAAGTTCTCTCAAAATGCGACATTCGACGTTCGTCTCAACGACTTCCAGAGTTCAAGAGTTCGACAGTTACAGCAAATTTGCAAGTTTCTGACTCTGCGAGCTGCTTTCATTACTTGACTGTCTTTTTTTTCGCTTCCTCCCTCCACTCTGCAGCTGTACTTCTATATACCCTGTACAAAAATGAATTGGTCTAATATAAATAAATATAATATTTTATCATATATTATAAATATTAGTCTAAATGATCGATCGATATTGATTAGATTTGTGAAGAAAATCGAAAAATCGATATCGATACATTACGATATTCTTTCGATATTCTTATAAATAAATCGATTTGTAGGTATATTTAAGCCAAGCTGAAGATGCCAAAAAGAAGGCGAACTTTACGAAGTTTATCTGTGTTAACTATTTTACCAATTTTTTCTCTTTCTCGATAATATTTTCTTTCTTGATACATCGATATATTGATTATTATGAAAACAGATCGATATTCATTTCGGATTGACTTCAAAAAGTTTCTGTGAATTGTGAACAGGGTATCTCGCAGTCGTGCACTGTCGCTGCCAGTTACTTTTACATATTTCTTTATCGTTCGCATTGGCGTTTTGGAATTTATGCGTCTTTGGAACACTTTGGCTTTGAGTGTTGGTTAAAGCACTGCCCAATTTGACCTCTGACATGTTTGGCAATGCGTGTTATCCTTGGCATAATTGGAAAAGTTGGGCCGTTATCTGGCATCACTCTGAGCAACAATTAAAGTTCAACGAGAACGAGAACGAGCTCTCGATAACTTTCAGTTGATTATCTATATAATTGCAGTGCATCCTCTGCTCTTTCACTCCTCACTGCTACTTGTTTGTCTTCTGCAAGTTTTCTCATAACGTTTCCTTATCTCTTGTTTTTCAATCTGTCTCTCTCCTTCTCTCTCTCTCTCTCTCTCTCTCTTTGCGCTCTTTTATCAGCTGACACGTGCGTGCTTTCAAATTTTATGCGATTTTTCTAATTCAATTTCATTTTAATGATTTTTTTTTATTTTACTTGGCTTCTTAGTTGTTTACCTTGTTTCTTAATACCCTGTTGTGAAAGAGCAAATTGCGGCAATATTTTAAATGAGTTAAAACGTATTTATATATACATATACATACATATATATATTTTAAATTCAAAAATTTATTCAGTGCCACTTTTTTTGTCTGTCCGCTTCAATTGTTTGCAGAGTATCTGTCAGTCGTTGCCAGCCGCTCGTTGAGTTCCCTCTTGTTATTTTCTTTTGCTAACTTTTAGACTTGTGTGGAAAATTAATTTATTTGATTTGCATTTCAATTTGCCGATTTCCAGTGGACTCCCCACCAACTTGCCTGTCTCCCCTCTCTGCTTTCTCCCCGTTTCTCAGCACCTGCGACCTGTGCAATGCTTCTCAAACTGTAACTCGAGCCTTGCACAACTGTTAAACGTTAATGAAGTTGCCACATCCGGCTCATTGCTCATTGAGCCGATGTGCCCTGCGAATTGGGCAGCAATGTGGGTCCCTCTGCACCTCCCTCGTTCCGCCTCTGAAGAGGGGCTTTGCCGACGGGGTTGAAAATCGCTGCCGCTTGACAAATGCTGCGGCAGCGAAGCGTGCAACGTGATAAAGGAGGGGGAAGGGGGGCAGAGAGACGCACACAAGAGCAGACGAAGCTGAAGAGCCCTCAGCTGTGTGTGGGTGTGTGTGAGTGTGCATGTGTGTGTGCATGTGTGTGTGTGTGCGGGTGTCTGAATTGGTGATGTATTGAAATTATGAAAAGGGCTCGCCTGGGCACGTCATGGAACGCGACGCGTTGACAATGAGCCATGAAAGCGAAACGTGCTAAAGACGAAGGTGGGGGTGGGAGGGGATCCAGATCCCAGCGCTGGGCTTGCCTAGAGCTCACCTACATCTGGGACGGACGAGCTGATTGAATGCTTCTCGCGGGGGGAGGGGGCCATTGTAAAGGGCCGTGTGCCAAGCGGAAGTTGCCAACGGGCCTCAACATCCGGCCAAGCGCCGCTCCCCGTCCCCACCTACCACAGCAATTGCTGCAACGAGTGTGTGGCAAGTACATATATACCCATATACACATACATATATATATACTATATATATATCCCTTTTGCTGTTGCTCAATTATTTGCATTAATCGGCAAGTGGGCGCTGGACTCAGCCTTAATTAAAATGATTGCAGGCATTCAGCAGAAGAAGAAGAGAGCTCAAGCATTATGAATGCATGACTTTCACACGATTAATTAGAATATGCAGCAACCTTCCCCGCTGTCCGCTGATCACTGCCCGCCGAAGTGGCCAAGTGGAGAAGCAAGTGAACCACGGCGAACGCAGCGCAAATGCGACGCGATACGACGGGCAATGCATATAACAAGAGGGAGGGGGGGAGGGGAGGGGAGGGGGCTCTACACTGACTGACTGACTGCCCCTCGCCTGCACTGACCCCGCAATTAGCGGCAAATGTTGCAAAAGAAACGCAAGCTCGCGGGTCAACGCCAAAGGGAAAGGGAGGAGCTGATATAGCTATATACATATAAATATATATACATATAGTTATTTTAAATTGTGTGTAAAGCAGTTGAAAATATTTGCTTTATACTTAAAAAAAAACAAAACCTATAGCGAAATAATAGCAAATAAAATTTGCATCTAATTCCTTAACAAATGTTGGCCTTTAGATTTAAGTAGAAATAAACTAGGTAAATAAAATAAAAGAATTTACTAACTAGTTCTTCAATATTTAATAAATAATTCTAAATGTCTCTTTCAAATGTTTGTAATTTCCTTTTCCCTGTTGATTTTTATAGTTAGTTCTATATATATGTTATCTATAGTTAATTTCCCTTTTCAACTGGCTTTCCATTTTTGTTGCAGATGCTGAAACACGTACAAATTTCGCCGTTGCGCAATCGCTCGGATTCGGTTTCGCTGCGCTCCTCGAGCAACGCCTCCTCCTGCGCCAGCTCTATGTGCGGCAGCCCGGAGCCGCCTCCGGATATGCAGCGAACGCCATCGCGTGCCTCCAGCTACTCCAGCTTGAACGAGCAGCTGCCACAGGTAATTCAATTAACAGTAATACCCCGATACGATTGCCCAATAAAGACAATAAAAAAAAAACGAACGCGACAAATTTTTGTGTTGCCCTTTTTTTGTGTGGATACTTAAATTCGCTTTTTACACGTTAAAGACGTCTCCAAAAATATGGCAAAATATATCTACAAAATCAACTCAAAAGTAATAAAAAATATTGATTTTGTTACAGATTAAATACGGTATTTTTTATTTTTATCGCTGCTTATTTAGGATAATTGTTTGACAGTTCCCATTGTTCATAATTCAGTTTAAACTATAATGCGAAATTCAAAGTATTTATATTTAAAATTTTAATACATTTTTTATAAAAATCGGTTAAAAAGAGAATCATAAATTTGAATTTAAATAAAGTATTAAGAAGGCAGAAACTTGACTCAAAAATTAATTAAACTTTTTGTTCAGGTACAAATTGTAGTTTCTGTAAAACGGGTTATTACTGTATAATCTAGTATAATATGTTAGCTGGTACTAATGCATTTTTGCCTCGCACAGACCACCATTAAAGTGTACACGAACTGCCTGAAGATCGACATCGAGTACAAGACGCTGGGCATCCAGTGGGACACGACCAGCAAGGAGGTGATTGCGCAGCTGCTGCGACGGTGAGTGTTTTAAGAGAGAAAGAGTTGAAAACAAGTTGTCTCAACTAACTGTTCCCCTCCCTCCCTTCGTACAGATTGAAGATGCGTCATCGGGATCCGCGTCTCTTCTACCTCTCCATGGAGGTGGCCGTGCGACGGGCGGGCGTTAAAACGATTCTCGTGCTGGACGAAGACACGCGTCCGGCGATAATGCAGGCCTGCCACCCCAAGGGCGAGTCCCGGTTCTGTCTGCAGCTGAAGCCGGGCGGCTTGATACGCGTCCACACCTCGGCGCTGCAGCCGAGCTCCCAGTACAAGTCGCTGCTGATCAGCGAGGAGACGAACTGCGACGAGCTGCTCCAGCTGCTGCTCGGCTGCTACAATTCGCCGGAGCCCGTCGAGCACTTTGCCCTCTACGAGGTCTGTCCGGGGCAGGAGTGCCAGCGCAAGCTCCATCCCGACGACTTGCCGCTGCGCGCCCAGGCGGAGCGTCTGCGCCGCGGCGAGAGCTGCCACTTTTTGGTGCGCCGCACGCCGAACTACGCGCGCCGCCGCCAGCTGCTGGCCAACCTGAACGAGGCCATCAAGCAGAGCTTCGAGAGCGAAGCGGCTGCCAGCGCCGCAGACGCTGTCCAGGATGCGGATGCGGAACTCCTGGAATTGTCGCTCGAATCCGAGTCGGAGTCGGAGCTGTCGCTGTCGCTGGCCGAGGATCTGCGCAGCTGCAGCAGCAGCAGCGAGGACGCCGAGGACGATGAGTGCGCCAGCAGCTCCGGCTCCTCGGACACCTCCACGGAGTGCACGCTTCGTCGCGTTTTCTATCAGCGACGCACGCCTACAGCCACGCCCACCACGGCCACGCCGACACCAAATGGCGGCGTCGCCGCCTACAGTCCCGTGTACAACATACGCGAGATTCGGACCGCAACGCACTCGTTCTCCTCGCTGGGCAAGGACAAGAAGCTGCTGGACATTCACATGAACGCCGGCATCTACAGCCGCCTGCTGCCCGTCGCCGAGGGAGATGTCCTCGATGTGAATGGCAATGACACAGCAACAGCAACAGCAGCAGCAACAGCAGCAGCAACAGCAACAACTGCTAAACTGGCTGCTGAGGCTGTCAACAATAATCCAGCCAAAGGCCTGGGACACTTTGTCTATTTGTAGCCCAGTCAAGTTGAAGGCGGCCACTTGTAAATAGGAGCGAGAAGGAATCCCCAAAAAACAAAAGAGAGACGCAAAAAGAGAAACGAGTACCGTTTGGACCAAAGATGCATTTGTAGTTTAAGCCCTGTACAAACATTTAATTATATATATATGGAGGAACCAGCTTTTGGTAGAAAACTAAAAGTATTTCAATCCAAGCATACAAAAAAGGAGTCTATAGCTTAGGGCCTTAGTCGCGCAGCTAAAGCCAATTCAGCACCTAACCAGACCTAACACTTAAGATACATAAGATACGTGTAGAAACCAAAAGATATTCTAATAATATACACTCACATAGAACCAAAAAAAAAGACAAGCAATCATTTATTACCAACTCGAAAAACATTTAAATTGTGTGCAGGGCATTTCGTATTAATTGCATTTCATGCGTGCAATTAATGCAGCGGCTGGCCGCTCAATTTGTATTTTAAAGGATCGAATCGACAAGGAGCTTAAGTTGAATGATTTACGCGGCGTATACGCAATTTTCCAGCGATTGTTTACCTTACAAATGAGCTTACGTGAGCGCAGCTCCATTAAAAAGAGACAGAGAGACAGCGCAGAACTTTAAGAAAGAAAATTCAGACAGCAGGCCCCAAAATTTTCACTTAAACGCAAATTCCGCAAATAATCACGATGTTGTTGGGACCCATTAGTGACCTTTTTTGGGGTACCAAATCCTTTTGGTTCACGACTTTGACTAACTAATATTAATTTTTATTAGCAACGGTCGCTAGACTAAATTAAAAATAAACAAATTGCCAATAAAACCCAATTTTGCTGCAGCCTAAAATAATAAGTCACAGCGCAGGCTGCAAAGGACTCGTGAAAAACTTTTGACTTTGGGTACGTTGTTTGTCCAGCGTTTTGTTTATGTCGGCATTAGGCTGGTCGGGAAACTTTAAGATTGGTGTACGCCAACGGATTGCAGCATGAAAAGCTCATCAAAAATGCATGAATCACAGATACAAAATGGGTCCGCAAATTGGTTCACGGGTGGCGGAAGGGCTATGGTCAACTATGGGCAACTGGGTGCAGCGGAAACGGAAATGCTAAACAGACGCCCGACTTTTGCAGCATAATAACTTAAGCACTTTTTAAGTCGCATTTCAAATTTTTAGCTCCATGCAAATGGCCGGGCACCAGCAGTTTCTACTCCCGGTCCGGAATGTTGCCTTTTAGATAACTGCAAGTCACTTAGCTGTTGTGTCTGTCTGTGCGCTGCTGCAGAAACATCAACGCTACTCTCTGTGTACATACATATTTGCAGCAAGAACTCTAAATGTGGGCTGGGAACGGGCAGAGTTTATGTAAAGGCCAGTGGCTGTCTAGTATTTAAGCTGCCTAAAATGCTGCCCCTACAAGTATGCAGTAAAATTGTTCAACTGCTAAATTCATGTCGAGCTGCTTCTGAATTCTGTTAGCCCAGTACTTTAAACAGAATTTGTGTTGAAAATCTTGGCCACGGCCACAAGGCAACGTACATAAATTATAACTTGTATATTTCGGCCAAATGGAATCCGATATTGCAATGATATGCCTTTTGGGACTCGTACGGACCAGCACTATCGATCGGCATTAAAAAATGCTCCTTCTAAAATTTGACCAAACTTGAGGAAATTCATCAGAATATTTTCAGAAAAAATGCGAAAATTGTAAAATTAAAAATGTTAGCGATCAATTCTATATGCTTTTGCGAGTTCAACGAGGTATATCTCTGCGAGATCGAATTACTTACTTGCGAGTTGAGTTTCGTGTCAGCACAAAAGTATGCACCACTAAAAATAACTGCATGGCCTGCTAACAGAGCGCCCTCTGTTTATCTCTCTGCGGCTGTTGTACATTAATTGGTGCACATAAAAGTATGCAATATTTTAATATATGAATGACTTGTTCGCTAACATTTTCGTTGAGCTTTAAATTTAACTTTTATTTTATATATAAGTACATAGTAACACAATACGCTTATACGTTGCTTAAATTCTAGAAAATCTGTTTATGTCTACATTCCAATATGCATTGTCTGAAGGCTGGGTTTTGCTATCTTATACAATAATTTACAGGTTCTTCATTTCTCTCTGTTGTATTCGGTTAACATCTTCCGGTCTGTGGATCGTTTCTTGCTGTCCACTGTGAAATATAAAGAGCACACAGTTTATCTTAATGATAAACTCAAAAAAAACTGAAATAAAAAAATATATATATATATATAAACACAAATGTAGAAAGAAAAAACCACAAAATTAAATCAAATGCATTTATAATTTATTTCTATACTTAGCCATTCGATTTATTCAATGTTTCTTTTCCTTTATTTTTAAAGGGAATAGCAGTAAACGAATGACGCGATAAGTGCCTTCTCCCTTCCACTCAGGCAGCGATCTAAACTGCAAAGGGATTTGCCATTATTCAAAAAATAGCTAATATGAAAAGTTTTTCTAAAGCCGGCAAGTTATGTGTGGACACCCACGTAACTTGCATTGAAACGGGGCTAAGCTCGTTTTGTAACTCGCCCAACTAATTGCCATAATCCGTTAGGTAATTTTTTTTGTGTTTGCTAAACTTTGTTCGTATTGAATGGGGTGTGTGTGTGTGCCTTGTTTTTACACAACTAATCGGCTTAGAGCTAGTTTTATGGATGGTTGGCCGACTGTTGCAACTGATTTCTTTGACTGCTGCGATTTTTTACTTGAATGGTTTTTAATCCTTCGACAGAGGCAAATGACAAATGGTATTAAATTTTAGCCACCAATTTCTCCACGTCCTTTCAGCTGCATAATATCATATTTAAATAGCTCAGCTGGTGGCGTTTTAATTAAAAACCGTTTGCATCATCACAAAAGAGTTGCCAACAGCTGCCGGCATGTCCTTGCATCAGCATTATCCACTCGCTGGCTATCGGCTGGGACAGCACCGGCCTGCCAACATATGAGCAACATAATAGCTGCCTGATAAACCAGCGGAAGCCTTTTGTGCCAGGACTTAAATCTGGATTTTGTGCAACTGCAACTTCATTTGAATCTAACCACAATGTGCAGCATTTGTCTGCCTGCTGTTCTTGCTGGTCCCCAATTTTGATGTTCCACTGAATTCCCGTTATTGCCAGTTAGCTTGCATTTGACTTGCAACGAGTGCAAAACTTTTCTCTCTTTAAATGCCCTGTAGTCAGGACATTGGGTCAACTGGGTGGCATAAAATCACTTTTAATCCACTTTCTGAAATAGAATTTTGCGATTTAGTTTATTTAAAAGCTGTAAGAAATAAATACGAAATCTTATTCTCTGTAAATTATGAAGTAATTTGGTAGGTATAATTTGTATTGTAAACAAAAAAAAAAAAAAAAAAAATAAGTAATAAAATTTTTTTTTTACTAAGTGGTTAAAAACCTGCATTACCATTACTGCCTTACCATTATACATTTAGATTTGCAGCTAAAGGGTAGCTGCTAGTCGAGCATTCCCATTCCCTACATGTATTTTACTTAAGGCTGTCTGTTGCACACACACACACACACACACACGCTCGCACGCACATGACAAACATTTTTCATCAGTTTCCGTAAACTTTTCGACTCGAGCTCTTTTGATAGTTTGTCGAGCTGCTGTCGTAGGCTGTTCGCCTGTTACTTGAATTTTTTAATTTTTGCCATTTTTTCACATTTTTTATTTTTGGTATCTTCCTGCAAAAAGTCGGATAGGGGGCGGGCCATGCAACATGTTGCTGGCCACATGTTGCCAGCGTGCACAGTGCGTATGATTGACGTTGTCTGCATGTGTTTTATGTAGTTATTGAAAGCTGACCACGCCCACCCACAAGACACACGCATACACGTACTCCACACTTGCATATTTCATGTGGGACTTATCTTAAGCGCCATTCGGTGGCAATTACCATGATTTATGCCAATCCGCAGCAGCCGCCGCCGCCGCTCGACTTGCTTTTAATTATGAGAAATTGCACGCTCGACTGCCGCAGGCCGGGATTCTTTGAGGAGATGCAGTTGGACCCGCCACTTGACACAATTTATGGCCACTTTTTGCATAACAAAGGCTGTCACTTCTGCTTAAAAAATGGCCAACAACAAACAAGAACTTGACAATATTGTTTTTTTATTTTTTTGGTCGTACAGTTTGCACATTTTTCGGAGGATTCATTTTGTTTTGGTTTTCATTTGCGTCAAAGCAAGTCGCCTGGTAATTGAGTTTTTTTGTGTATTTTCGGTATTTGTGCTTTGTGCGCTGAGGACGCTCTCAACGGATGCACTGCAGCAATGCTCCAGTTGCCAAACGACAAGCTCGAGGGCACAGACAAGTGACAACAAGGCAACACAAGAGCGCGAAAACGCTATTGTTATTTTTCCCCCAAGATATACATTTTGATCGATTTGCGACGCCCCCAGTGGGCGTATACCAAAAATCTTTGCTCCATCTTTGGAGAAGGTCTTCTGTAAGCTGTATACATAATTTGATGTATCTAGCTTTAAAACTGAGAGAGATATATAAATGAAATCGAGTTGTGTCTAGGCAAAAAATCGGGCTTACACGAATATATATTTCCAGTTGGAATTCTGTAGCTTCGTGAGTAATCATTTTAAATCATTGATAAAAAAAAACCATTTGTCAGCGGATATAATCCGTAGTAGGCAAAATGTGAAGAAAGTGTATATACAAATTGAAAATGCAATTTTAGCTGCTGATTCTGCAAAATCGAATCAAAATAAATGGAAACAAATCAAAAGAATCTCTATTTGCCGCTCAGTTTGTTTTCATTCAATTGAATTGCAATTCTAAATGGACATTAAGGGGGGATTAATATATATATATTATTTTTAATACCCTGCGGACAAATCGATAATGGGTATATGTTGTCATATTTAAAAATGAAAATAAATTATTTATAAAATTAAATTTATAAGTTAATTAAAGTTAATGTATTTAATAAAATGATCAAGTAAATAAAATGCGCAGAAACCAAATTAATAATTGATTGAATGATTGTTTGAAGAAATTGAATTCATTAAAAAAACTGTAAATATTTATTGTATGTTAGCTAATTTATTCGTATAATTTGCATCACTTTACAATAAGAGTTCTTACGATTAAAAATAAGGACACGCAACGTGTCCTGAGATATTGAAATATTCAAATACAATTTACGAGTCGACGAGTATTTTCTCTGGTTTCTTGAAGAGATTCTCGTTATTTTGTTGCCTGTAATGAATGCGGCGGTTTTTTTTTTTAAATTGGCTTAGTTTAAAATACAACTTGACATTGATAAAATCTATAGATCAATTATTCAATTTTAATTGCTAATCCAACCAAGCAACGGGACTTCTTAGAGAATCACAATGAGATTTAGCGCTCCGATGGGTTCTACGTGCGACGACCGAAGAGCTTGAAGAGCGTCTTCCAGCAGCTCGGCCATCATAGCTGCTCGTTGCCGATGTGGGTGGTGTCCGTGGGCAGCGAGTGGGTCTACAGGAGAGATCGGAGGCACAGTCGAGGTGTTGTCCGTCCAAATACACATACACATACACATATGTACATACAGACACACACTATGGGGGGCGGGGACGAGCACTCACCTGCAGCGCCTTGCGCTTGTGATGCATCGACGAATTTGAGGAGGACTTGCCCTTCCCCTTCTTCCAGGAGCAGAGCAACAGCTCCTTCATCCCCTTCCGAAAGTTGCGACTGAGGAACGCGTAGAGCAGGGGATTAACACCCGAATTGAAGTACGTGACCAGAAAGGTGAGCGGCGTTAGCAGCGCATTAAAATTGGAATCACCGCGATACGAACGTGACCTGTAAATGCATAAATTAAAATTATTACTTATATGTATATATATAAATTTATATATATGCAGATATAGTTAACAGTTATGTACTAGCCAAGAGTCAAATTGAGTTAAATTAAAAAAGTCGATTTTCCGACACCAACTCTGTTCAAATGTTTCTTCTTATCGCTGTAGGAAACTCTCAGAAGTTTTCGCACTTCTTAACTTCGCACTTGATTCAAAGTTTGCTGAGCCGTCTATAATTTTTTCTAGCTGTCTGTTAACTTCTGGCCACCACTGTTCACTAGGTATTTAAACTGAGTTTCGCCTAATGCTATAAAACTTTGCACCGAAAACAAAGTTTTTTAGAATCTTCAAGTGAGATGCATCTCTGGAACTGGCGTGAGACTATTTCAAACAGTTGACAGACTAGTACATACCCTGTAAAACGCATTATTAGTTATTATTATTATTATTATTATTTTTATTATTATTATTATTAGTTATCAAGCTATAAAAAGAAATAATAAAAAAATATTGATTCTTAAATTCACAGTACAGGGTATCTTTGATGCGCTCACACGCCTGTTTAAAGCCATATCTTTCGAACTTTTGTTTTATTTTGCGTTTATCAGTTGACAATTTCCGCTGCACTTGTTGGAGCTGTCAAGTGGCTTTCAGCAATCGGGTCGCAAGTTGAAAGTAAAGTCCGAACGGCGACTAAATACATAAATAGGCACCCTCCCTCAGCTGGCGCCACGTGAGATGAACATTCAGTTGACCCAATCTATATGATAAGCCGACAGTTATAACGGCCGGCGGCCAGCTGGCTTATTATCCTCGAGGAATCCTTGAATGCGACGTCTGGCCACCACCTTCCCAGCAAGTGGTTTCTGGGCTAATAATGGACACGTGCTGTTCTCTGGCATCGCACTAATATAAATATAACGTCTAATAAAAGTAGCTGCGAGCGGTGGCAATTGGCTGCGCGTGGCATTGAATGAAGCAAACGACACAATTACCTAATGCTTCATACTTCATTAAAGCCACTCTACCCAACCGACCAGAACTCAGCATTAAAACGTGAATTACCTACTTATTTGGACAGAAATTTAACAAAGAAATGATTTAAAATTATTTCAACTCTTTAAGAAATTCGAGCTTGTCTAGGAAATATGTTTAACATTAAACTGAGAAAAATTAATGCTAAATTTTTGCTGCTATAATCAGCATTTGCAATGCAAAAATCCATTACCATACTATAAATCAAATTCATTCCGACTTATTACTGCAAATAAAATGGCAGACTGTTTGTTGTCGGAAAGCTAAATATGAAAAACCGCTTTAATTTCATAATAAAAATAATTTTATTTTAAAGGCAATAAATTGTTCTTTGACTGCAATTAAAGCACAAAATGCAGGTTAAATTATTGAATATAATTTCATCAAATATCTCTCACTCTATCTCTCTCTCTCTCTCTCTCTCTCCATATTACTTATTATTATTTAAATGATATTTACTGTAGTCAAGAAGTCATATATCATATATTTTCTATATATGCTGGCCTTTTATTATTATTACGCTGTCAAATATTTTGCTCTTTACAAAATACCTAATTTTGCTTTTGGTCATAGTTTATGATACTTAAATATTTTATTTCATATTTACAACCAGCCCGTTCTGCTCGACTGCTGTGCAGCGATTTCTCGAAAAATAATAGATTTAAATTTATATGAATATTATATTTTACATGGTTCTGGCGTAAAATAGCTGAAGTGCATTTTCGCTTGGACTTTGCTATGCATTTAATTTTTTTATTATTATTTATTTGTTACACATATATTGGGATTTTGCGGTCGCTGGAAAAGCGCAAAATAATATTTATTTATTCTCGTATGGTACATGAAAACAATGCTTAAATTTCAGCTCGTTTCTCCGTAAAAATGATGAAGATTTATCTGACTTGGCCTGTCTGAGACATGCTTTGATAAGTGTTTACTCCTTGGCATTTCACATTTTCTATTCTATTTCCATTTTCATCTAGATTTCTGTGCGACTTTAAGGACTTGTGCAGTAAAACCTTTGGGCGTTAAATTGTTTATCTTGTATCATCTGAGTAGCTGACATGACTTTCCTGTTCAGCCAATCATCTGACTACTGGCTATTCAATCCCTCACTCAAATGACCATAAGCTGTCATATAATGGCAAAATCAAACAAGTCCCACAAACACAAAAGGCCAAGAGCAAAAAAAAAAAGTAAAAGCTGGACGAGCACGAAATTGAAATGTTTGCAAAAAAACGAGGCAAAAAACTCAAACGAAGCACAATAAAAAAATAAACCTAAAATAAAAAATAAAAACAAATGATACCAACAACACGAACAGCGGGTGGTACAGTGGGGTCGGGGTTACCGTGTTGTCAGAAGCAGTCCTTCAAAATGTTTGATATTATTAGGATTTTTTGCCATGCGATGCCCAGTAATTGTGGCTAATGGAATAAATTGGCAACAAGCTTTAAGCTGATCATACGAATTGCCTTAAAAGTAATTTCAAAGCAATAATTCGGATTGAACGCCCAAATAAATTTTTATTTGACGACTCGCAACGATTTTGATTGATGCCCGAGCAGAAACCGAGACTAAAACGAATATTTTTTTGTGGAAATTGGTTCAGCAACTGACAGAAAAGCGCTTTCATATGAAATTGTGACACTTTACGAATCAAAATTGATGGAATCGAAATAGTAGAAAATAAATGGAATAAACATTTGGATTAAAGTCACTAAAGAATTTTGAGAAAAAAATCTATATTTCTTTAAATATTTATGTTTCGTATTAGCATAATTTCAAAATACAACTTTGATAGTATTTGAAAAGTAATTGCACAAACAGGAAAACTATCATCTGCTCTCAGACAACACTTTTAGCGGCCAGTAAAGTAATTTGAGAACATTTAAAGAATATTCGATTTTTAAGGAGAAAATGAAGAAAACAATAACGCGAGCTATGCATAACAATTAAAGGAAATTGTTATGGGCCAGAGCGGAAGGAAGGGCTCGCTAAATCAGTCTGCCACTTGGCCCACTTCAATTGGCAATTTAATTGTTTGCGTGGCCAAGTACGAGTATTATTTATGGCGCGACAGATGGGCGCGCTATATGCAAATGACTGTCAACTGTTTGCATAGCATTAAAATGGCTCAGATGGGAGCCTGACAATAATGATGGAGGTGTCTGGCAACTCTAGTGCGCACGAAAATTTGTTAAATTAAATTCCTTACAGTTTCCTTTGAATTAGAACCATATTTGAATATATACAGTCTAATTTAAATTAACAGAATGTTAACATCAAAGATAAAAACTTTAAATCGTTTTCCTGCTCTTCTATTTAATCAAAATTTTATTCATTCTTGATTTAAAATCAAACCCAAAATTTAACAATTTGATTCATTAAAAAATATGAATAAGTGGCATTTATTTGTTACTAATTAGTTTTTAACCAAAATCAAGTTATTGCAAAAATTGACAATTATGAGGATAAAAGCTAATTAAAATAAAAAACTTTAACCAATTGTAAATTATTAATCAATTTTTAATATATATTTTTTTTTTTTATTAAAATCAAGATTTTTAACCTTTTTTTTCTTTTACCACTAAATTGGCTCGTGTAATTTAAAGTTTGCCTAATTCTAATTCAAATTCAATTTTCGTTATTCTTTTGGGTAAATACAAAAGCGGTTTTCAATTAAAATCAAAATTTATTTGCTGTGTACTCACCAGTATTGCCACATTTTGCGCGCATGATACGGCAGATTGCAGAGCGCGAATGTCAGCACAAATATTATCAGCATGCGGACCACGCCCCTGCGAGCCCGCAGTACATTGCTCGATGAGTGCGACATGTGTGTGGCACCACCTCCGATGCCGCTGCCGCTGCCGCTGCCACCGCCGCCGCCGCCGCCATTTCCCTGGCCCTGTCGTTGATTGTGCGCGTGGGAGTGATGATAGAAGCTCGTTTTGCGACAGGCGCTCACAATGGGACGATCCGCCTCCAGCGAGACCTGCATAAATCATGGATGTGATAGCATTAGGCATATCAGGGGTTACTCTGTGGAGCTTAAAGCTTCGAGCATTCGGCAATTTGCAGCTTAACGACTATCCGGACATACCCACCTTGCAATTATCAAGCTAATTTTTGGGCGTGTGTGTTGTGTTTGTTGTTATTATTGTGACGTGGTTAGTAGAGAAGACAAAAGGGAGCGGAAAAAAACATAAAAATAGATCAAGAGAGAGAGAGAGAGAGAAAACATTTGAACACAAAGATAGTTAAAGATAGTTTTAGTTTAGGATCAAGGTCACAAATATATGTAAATTAAATTATATGCATATACAGAAGGGAATATAATAATATAATATTTTAAATTCAGAGCAGAGCGTATTGTATAAATTGTATAAATAGTTAATATTAATATTAACATTAATATGGATTTTTTGATATATTTTACAAAAAAAAATTTGTAAATCGCATAAAACTAAAATACCTTTAAGTGAAGCCCCAACTTCGTTTGACGTTACTGCTCATAAATCACTAAAACTCAGAGTAGATATAAATATGTGTTTATACCTAAATATTCGACGGCAACTGGCGAAGTTGGCGCACATTTTTCACTTGATTAGACCCACTCCAGAGGGATGCCCGCTTGATGGATGAATGATGTATGTTGTTGCGGATAAACGCATCATCATTTATTGAGCGCAACTCAATGCCAGATGCCTGGACAGGCGCTCAATTGAGGTTAAGTAAGTGGCATGTTGAAATATTGCGTATACGCCCCGTGGCCCGTGGCAACCCATGCAGCTGGTCAAGCTATTTGACTTTAACCCGAATACCTGGCTTATATAACTTTCAGCGAGCAAAACTACAAACTGTCAGCCCTCACGCTCACTGATGCCACCTAATGCGCATTGACACCTGCTGCAGCCACGCTGCACGAAATGGCGCAAACTTTTGGCTAGCTTTTCGGTCAACTTCAGCAAATATTTACCATTATAACCAACGGCGAGCTACTTAGTTCCCTTCTTCAAGTTGATCAGACAAAGTGCAACTCAAACTCAACTTTAAGCGAGCGTCTGAAATTTGTTGCCCAAGTATTTTATGTATTTCAATGAAGGCACTGTGAAAGTATGAGGAATTGTTGTTACACTGCATAAATGGATTTTAAGTGCAAGTTATATCAAGTTTATTCAAAAGAGTTTGCCACAAGTTTATCCTAAGTTATTCGGTCATTTTATAAAACTATTTATGTTGATTGTTTTATTATTATCAATATTAATTTAAATGCACTTTAATTTATGCGATTTACTTTCTATATCTCAGATTTCATTTTTAATAGTTTATAGCTAAGTAGTGTATTAAATGTAAATGAGAATTTCTGTTTTCCAACTTTTTTGAGTCAAATTTAAAACTTAATAAACACAATTTTTAAATTTACATCAAATTTTTTTTCAAAGCCAAAACTGGTACTAAAATCAAGTAAAGGAACTAGTTTTAATAAGTTTTCGATTATTAATCTGATTTCGATAAATATCGATGCGACGATACATCGGTTTTTCGATTATTTTTAGCATAATTAACGTAAAGTAACCTTTAAATTAAAGATGCGTTAAGTTCCGATTTACGTATAAGAATCGATCGATGTTTTTTTGAAATATCATCAAGTGGAAAAAATCGCTGCTGCTAACATTGATACATATCGATGCCCAAGTATTATTTATACGAGAACATTTGGGTTAGTTTTTCTATTACGATATTTTTTGCGCATAGAGAAATGGGCTCTGGGCATTTGGGACATATGCGGCCAGTTGTTGTTGTTGTTGTTGTTGTTGGACTCACCTGACTCTCGGTGATGCTGACGCCACGCTTTTCATATTTACTGCTATGTTTACGTGACAAGGACGTGGAGCTGCTGCCGGAAGCGAGCGACGACGCAGCTGCTGCTGCTGCTGCTGCCGCTGCCGACGCTGGCAGCTGATGGAGTTGATGATGGTGGAGATGATTGTGATGATGATGATGATGGTACATGCTGTTGTGCAAGCTCATGCTATTCTCCTGGCCAGCCCGATTTTGCTGTTGCTGCTGTTGCTGTTTCTGTTGTTGTTGCTGGTGTTGTTGTTGGTGCTGCGTCACATGCGGACTGAACCCACGCGAGCTGCGCCACAATGCGATGGCTATTTTGCTGTACAACACCTGGCAGAGCAAAGTCAGAGCGTTAATCATATTAGAAAAAATTGTTTGAAAATTCTTTAAAATTGTATGCAAATAAATACACAATCTTTATTTATGTAGGGTATTCAGTAAAGCGTGTCATGTACGGACCACGGACCAGAAACGGTTCTGATTGGCTGAACAACACGCTACATTCCTCTCAAATATTTATTTAATATTTGCATTCCCAACTGGAATTTTTCACCATATTAATTTAATTGAACTGTTTGGTTAAGCGATACACTTGAAGCAATACTAAAGTATAGTAATTAAATGTTTTACGATAATTTAATTATAATCTATGGTTTAAATGAAAATAAATTAGTTTTCAAGCGAGCAACCACTAGACAAAATAATATTTTTAAACCACATTTACGCTTTGTAAATAAAAATATATATATATATTTTCCAAATTAATTAAGTTTACAACATTCTGTTCAAATGCATCGTATGAATTATTTGTGTGTTAAAAAAAGTAAAAGATTGTTTACCAAAAGAGTTTTCAGTTTTTTTTTTAACGTAGAATAATACAAAATATCGAAAGCCTTGAGCTATAAATAACTTATTATTATTAAAAAAAATTCTTTAAATATTTTAAGCAATAAGAATTATTTCTTTAAAAACTCTGAGATATATTAAATTAATGAGTTGGACAATATAAAGAAAATTAAAATAAACTATTAACTTTTCGAATTTCTAATTAATTAATTCAGTTTTGTTATCAAATATCGCAACCCTTAAAAAGCACTTACCGTCATCACCAGCAATGGCATCACATAGAGCAGCACAAAATTAATCATGTCGAGCAGTTTGGAATTGAACATTTCGCGATCCAGCACACAGATCTCCTCCTCCTGTCCGTCCTCGGTGTGAATGTTCTTGATGGTCTTGCTGAAGACAAACTTGGGCGTTGAGTAGACTGCCGATGTTATCCACACGGTGACAATGACCATCTATAAGCGAGAGAGAGAGAGAGAGAGAGAGAGAGAGAAGTCGCTCAGTTAGACGCGTATCCCAAACACGCAAACAATTTCTCTAATTGCGAATGGACACACAAATTGTCATGTAGAGCTGCCATTTGAACGACCTTATGTTTATTTTCACATGCCAGACTTTAATTGAAGCTATTTGCGGTAACAAACACAGATCAAGTTGTAAATAGCTTCATTTTCCTGCTCAATGGGCACAAGTTTTGTTTTCTTTTTTTTTTTTGGGTTTTCATTGGCGATTATATCAGTCCAAATGGGTCAATAATTATGCCAGGACCCAGGCCTCAGACAGAGCAATAGGTCGCTTTGTCTAGCCCGCGGTCCTGGTAAAAGTTTTACTTTCAGCAGAAGTTTTTTTCGGCTGCCATGACCCATTAAGCCCTTTGGCCGCAGCAACTTTTTGGGCTCGGTTGAATACCAAAGTTAATTCAAACTGAATGTATTAATAATTAATAATTGTGGGTGTCTATTTTATGAACCGCAAAAAATCTTAACGAATTTGCCAATAAAAAGCAATAAATACTGGAAAAGAGACTTCTATAAATTAAATTTTAAATATTCAGTTGCTCATTTTGTGCTTGCTAGCTAAGGAATAAAAATCTTCCTATCAGCAGAGTTTATTTTAAAGCTCTCATATAAACAGCCTGGGCCTGTGTACACAAACACATAAATATATACAGCATATTAAAAACCAGTTCGTTCACAGTGTGATAACAACTTCAATATTTATCCTAGAATTATGTGTAATAAAAATAATAATAATCGAGTAGCGGTCAAAACTGACAGCTTAACTGCTTTATAGAAATCATCGATACATATGGGCACACGGAAAATTAGCACAAACATTGCAAAAACCCAATATACCCTTTTCACTTCGTGAAATACTTTATTTAATATCAACAAAAGCTTGAAGCCAAATCAACGAAAAACATCAAGCGAAGTAAATAAAAATATGTGGTCAGTTTCAAAAACTATGTTAAAGGGTATTTTTACTTTTGTGGTAAGTATGAAACGGACGGAATAAATACAAAAATACTGAAGGCAGCTTAAATATTATATTTAAATGAATATATTTGTATTT
>SCDS01000767.1:0-25017 GCA_004149465.1 Drosophila nigromelanica
TATATATATATATATATATATATATATATATATATAGGCGATATGGCTATACGAGGCAGCATATTTAGATTCTAGCTTTTACATGAACAGAGAATGTGCAGCCAATACTTTTTCTTTTTCTTTCAGTTGAATAGAGTGTAAAAATTCTTATAATCCTATACAAGCATACATAATATAGAAGTACGCATGTTAGGCATATACCCATTGTTTTTATCACAAGCGGAAATGTCGGCCACAGAGAATTGCGGGCAGCTCAGCCACAAACAGGTGCATTCACATTTACATTAACAATGTTTACACGCACATTATAAATGTAAGTAGTCAGATCAAATATTTGTCATGCTAATCGCCCCGAGGGGTCTGTCACAACGGTAACATCGAGCATCAAATAAAGCCCAAAGACCTTGCCGTACACATTTCAAATACCATTCATATTGTGGGCCTAGAATGCCTCTTTTATGATGCCTACAAACAAATCATAAATATGTACATATTATTTGCTTAAAATTATGTCATACACATAAATTGAGCAAAACTTGAAAGAATATTTATTTCGCAAGAATGTCGGGGTTGGAGTTCAATCAACAATATTTTATGATTCACTTATGAATGGTTAAAACACAAAGAAAATAACACTTTAATAGCCCACGGCTCACAAAAGAAATTTTCGTCTAAGGTTCGATTCGATTTTTCATTATAAGGAAAATATTTTCAATTAACTAATGGTCCTAAAATCTTTCTCTGTAATCTGTAGAGCAATAAACATTTTTGGGTTAAGTTTACTCGTTTTAGGTTTAGGTTTGGCTGATTTTAGTAAAACTAACTCTGAAAATAAAGAAAAAAATACCCATTAAAAATTGAAATGAAGATTATGCATAAGTTTTGAACAGTTAAATTTTATTTGATGTGTTGGCATTTTATCATTGTGTATAATAAAATTAAAAGCTGCGCAAGAAATTACCATTAAGTTCAATTAAAATTTTTGGGCAATTGAATTGCGAGCTGCATTCCATTAGTTACAAAATCATTAACTTCTCGCGATCCATAAATTTTTTCCTAACTGCTTATTTTTGTTCGGGCAATTGTAAAGAGCGAAAGCAAAATTAAAAAAATTAAAAACAAAAATCTTCAGCGTAACTTGATATTCACGAGAATTTGTCTAAGCGCGTAGAATAAATTGAATATTTTCATTAGATTTCAGCATTAATTTATAGTTTTCGTTAATTGATTTGATATATTCTTTATTGCGGCCAATTGAAAATTAAAAGAAGCCTTTACCGAGAGAGGGAGAGATAAAGAGAGAGCAGCGAGCTTAGCTTCTGCATTGTGGGTCATTAATTGCGGCACGAAGTCATAGATTTTAAATGGATAATCGTCTTTATTGACCCGCTTCTCTGACTTCTGTGTAATATATTAAAGGCAATTCACACGAGGAACGCACAGCAAGTTGTTGGATCACAAAATGTGACTTGTTTACAGAAATTCAAGGGGAAAGTCAGTACACTTGTTCAGATATAGAATATATAGTATGGGAGCAGATAAATCGTACAAAAACAAGCCAGGCAATTCCATGAGATACCCTGTACCCCCTGTGTTTCTACTTGATTATGGTCTAACATCGACAGACCTCAGATTGATTGATTCGTTTGGGACACATCCCGTCTAGTACCGGCAGGACATTACCCGTAATTCCCTCGGGGCATTCACAGTTGCTGAAGTGTTTCGGGCGCCAAAAGGCCGGACAGAGGCCACGATTGCAGTTGTAGATGTTGTCATTGAAGGTTGGTTTCTCGATGGAGGCACAGCGTCGGGGCGAATAGTAACGTTCCGAGGATTCGCGCACACAAACACACCGGAAAATGGGCGTGTGTGTGCCAGAGCCGCAGGAGCGATTACATTCACTAAAACCCAACAATTTCCAGATGAAACGCCGGCGTTTGCGATCCCAAATGGCATCGGTATCGTTGGTGATCTGACCTGACTCATCCCATATGGCCTGCAGTTCCTCTTTTTCAATGACGTGTGACGAGGATATGGGTATAGTGTAGTTATACTGAACAGCATTTATTGTGCTTCGAGCATCCGGTGAAAATTGCTGCTCGAAAAATATATTTAATAAGTATTATTGCATACTTGTGTATTTCAATTTTTCAATTACCATCAAAATCACAGCCTTTGAAAGCGGTCCTCTTGAAGTCAGCCAACAATTGCGCTGATCATATTCGTAGGTATTATCATAAAAATTAAAAATGCCATTCTCTGATACCTTCACACGATCTTTGTTTACGACAAAGATTTCTTCGGGGCTTTTCAGTGCTGAAAACAAACAAATATCATTGATACAATTGGATCTATATAATCTAAATGCGGACTTACCCAAAGAATTTGCACTATTGTTTTGCCTAATTGATAGATTCATAGCCCCAACAGGTATGGTGGTGATGTAGTTATAACCCTTTGTTGGATTTGTCTTGTTAAACACTTCAGAGAGATGTTTGCACAGCACCGAACCACATTTCTCTTGACTATCACGGGTTGTCACAGGACGAATCAAGCCGCTGCTGTGCACAGCCTAAAATCAAACGCACTTGGGCTTAAAAGAAGGCGCGGTTTTGAAATAACAGGTTAAAATGTTAACAACATGTAAACACATAATTAGGTTTATCAGATGCTGTTGATTTGGATTTTGGCTGTTACAAAGATAGCGGAGACCGCTTTGATCTTACGAAAGGGGAGCAGCAAAGAGTGGGCCAATAATGCATGCTCATTGCCAGACATGGCTCTAATCTAAGGCACCTAAGAGGGAGGCACTCGACACTGTTTTGACACAGTTTTTAGTTGATATATTTCGAGAGTGAGCTGTGGCCACGGAGTGTGGAGAACCATAAAAACAATGCGAAGGCTTTGTATCTGGGCTAATTACATATGTATGTAAGTATTTGTAATTATCAGGCAATAATGGGGTCATGTCAACAGAAAGCCCATGAGCACATAGGCCCATTATCTATACTTTTTCTTTTACTTGAGCTCAGTGGTCGGTTGGCCGGTCGCATACAGAAACTAATTAAATTATAAATTGAAAAGACCCGAAAGCCAAACGAATATGGAAATCATTGGCAAACGATATTAATTAAGATTTATTACATTTGGCAGCACTTCAAGAATCAGTTGCATGCGTGTGGCCGCGCGTAAAGACGCTTAACGGACTTTACAACCGAGGAGTACCCAAATACCTAACCACATAGCAGCAGCGGTACCAGCACAACTTGGGCAATTTGCATGCCTTCGGTGAAAATTGACTTTGGCCAATTTAACTTGGCCATAAACAGAAATCAAATGCATTCAACATTGAATTGTGGCTGCCCTTGCTGAATGCCATCATTAAAACCCAAATAGGTGCGTTAAAAAAATATGGATTTAAATGGTCTCCAAAATGGAGTGGGTCTACTACAGATAATTCATACGTAAGTGTATGTTGTGTGTGTGACATATGTATTATTATTCGACTGCAGATTAGAGTAAGTTTGTAAGCCTCCTTTTCTTTAGATGACATCACGCCTAAACTCATAAACTTGCCACAACAAGTCGAAATGAAATTTTATTGAGTTGCCTATTCGACAGCGAAAAGAATTCTATTTGCAATTGGAATAAATTCACGCAATTAAAATCCCCACACAGACCGGAAGAGCCAAAGTTATTATTTACAGATGTTATAGAGAAGAAACCAAGCAGAAAGCGGCCTATCGAAGTTTAGATACCCTGCCTACCATAAAGAACCAAAACCCAAACCATAATGTTGGGTGTAACCGTTAGCGCAATACTCTTTCACAATATAAACGGTCTTAATTATTATTTTGAAAATAAAACTACTGTTCATGATCATAGAAAACCTAATTTACAAGCTAATCATAAAACCATCATGTACCGAACCTATAACAATTTTTTGGGAAGATTTGAGCTATGGTTAGCTATAATATTTATACATATACATTCACTCACCCGGCAAATTCCCTCCACACACACAGCCTGACGTCGGTAGAAGTGGGTATAGTAAACGGCCGGACGATTGCACGGCGTACCATCGGTGACAGATTGATTCATACTAATGAACAAATCGGAGTTGACAGCGCGGCAGAATAACATGCACTCGTCATGTTCTTTCTCATATCCGACCCAATTATAGAACGTCTCACGATATGGTACGCTGTTGAATCTTTCACACTGTTCATCACGCAGTCGCTGCTTGGCGGCCTTGCAGCGCTCCTCCTTGCACTGGCGATAGCGCTTCAATACACCAAAGCAGCCCGCTGTGCCATTACCAGGATAGAATCGCTTTTCCACAGTGATATCCTCTATTGAATTCTTGGTACTGGGTCAAAAAAACTCTTTAGTTCCAAGCCATGTTTTGTATTATTATTTTTAAGCATTACCGCTCTATGCACTTGCGCTTCCTGATTTGTACACAGGTTGTGGCACATTTGCTCCACTTCTCCCAGCGATCCCATGTGTAAAATGTGCCCACTCTATCGAATGTGCTCTGATTGCGCTGACGCGATTGCTTGCTAACTTCGTTCTCATCCACATAGTCTATATAATCGTCATCAATGTCCTCGCTCGGATCTGATTTGCCCAATAAATTCGTTACGTTGCCTATATCCAACTGTGTTTTCTCCGCCGACGCGTTACAGCGCTGAACATCCAAATAAAATAACGTTATTAAACTTATAGCCAGGCTAAAAACAAAAGAAATTTTATATTTACTAAAAAAAAAATAATAAAATATAATAAACATTGTTTTTTTTATTTGGAATCAAGTAGCATCATTTGGTAAATTACTAATCAATCAGGAATTTATATAATATAGCCAATGCAACAAAAAAACTTTCAGTCAACTACAAATAATCGCTTACAAATGTAGAGAGTATAATTACACCGTATTGTATTTTGTATGTATGCATGTTTGTGAGTAAATATTTCAAATTAGCTAATCTACTTTTAAACATAAGTATTATGAATTATTATTTGAACTTCGGTTATCTGTTGAACTCATAACAGTATAATTAATAAATAAGTCCACTGACCTTATCAACTGCATTCTGTTGTTGATTACTTAATTGAATTATTAATAAACAAATCTAGCGTTGTGTGAAAAGTGCGTGTGCCATAAGAAAAACGTAAAGCACAACTAAAACATTCAGATTAAATTTAAAAGAATTTTGGACTTAAAGCTAAAATATACACAAATCGTGCATCTCACTGAACTGTTTTTGTATTTCTCTTTGCTCTGATTTTATTTATGCGAGACGTACCCAACAAGTTTTGAGAATAATATAAAACATGCATTCTCTAAAGTGTGATCGTATGTTTACATTAGAATTTAAGATTACATCTGAATTAATCTATTTTAAAAATACTTGTGAAGCTTATAAATGATCAGTTATCATCGAACTCTGCGCGTGTTAACAGTGGTTGTGTAATATTGTAATGTTTGCAATATTTCTGTAAATCAATAAATAAAAAATGGCATAAATACGTAAATAATTTTAGTTTTATTTATGCTAATACCCTTACCTGGCATAATGCAACATCTAAACAACAGATAGCCTGATAGGGCTCATTTGCAGCACTTTCTTTGGGATTGGTGTTGATTTTAACCTGTGGCAAATCGTCTGGGCCATTTTCCATCGAAATTAGATTTTCTTTGACAAGAAACGAAATAATCAATGCATTCTGCACACTCTCCATAAAGTTATGGGGATTACAGATAAGTTTAAAATACGGAATTGGTTGATTATCGCTCGCTCGGTAAATATTCTTAATTTGCTTCATCACATGGTTGACAGCCGTGGAACCTTCGCCCTTGCGCTCAAGTTTGTCACTTTGCTTGGGACGTTTTTCTACTGTCTATAAAGTTAATGATAGTTATAATGAAATTATCTTACTTGTAGTGTGATCTTAAGCAAAAACTTACATTTGTGTTTTTTTTGCGAGGAGCTCGTTGTTTTGGAATCTGCTCTTTTGGTTCTACATTGATAAACGGCAACATGGAGGCGTTCGTAAAGAATGGTGTTCCATGCTGACAAGCGAGAGCGCACAGTGCATCCCAATTCTCCAAATTATCTTTGAAAACAAGGTTGTTCTTTATAAAGCGTAAGCTGGTCAGTGTTTTATTTTTTGCAGTCGGGATAGGCACACACTGTGCTAGGATGTGCCCATCTCTGGCTATTTGTCGAGCCCTGCACACTGTGCATTGTTGTGCAGATACAGAGCTCTAGTTTCTACTTACTATAGCCGTACAGAACATTCTGTCGGTGAAATTCGTGTTATGTTGTATGGCCTTTCCCACCACTTCGTGATTGCGCCGCAGCAGCTCAGTGTCTAGCACAAGTTCTGTAGAATTTGTTCTGCGATCTTCGTAACCTTTTACTATATCATTAGCACTGCTCAAAATATCATAAATAGCTGATATTGACTCAGAGAATGAACGGGATTCAATCTGTTGATCTGTGCAAAATAGCGCCTTTACATATTTCTTGTGTATTATTTAACTAACTGCGCTTACCAATCTTAATATTTTTTTCAATTAAGTCCTGTAATTTTATTATACGTTCGTTTTCCTCAGTTTCCTCGTCCCGTTGAGTAATGTGCATATTTTCCGTGGAGTCCATTGCGTTTTTAAATACAATTTATATGACGTACCAAATGCAGCTTATATAGCGATAACATTCGATAATTGAACATATGGTATTTCGATATTTGAATCAAAGAAACAACGCTATCGATATTCTTAACATTTCAAATAGCGCACAGCTGATTGGATTGATTCGTGAATCAAAACAATATTCTAAATAAATATATAAACATATACTTACAATCAAATACCCGCAAAAAAGAAAGGCATACATTAAGAATTAATTAAGAAACATATTTTCGTACATAATAATCGAATAAGTCGCAAATTTAATCATTTTTAACGTCTACGAATTTTACATTACATTACTTCCTAAGCTTGTTTCCCTGCGCAGATGGCCGATTGCCTTGCCCTGAATTCCCAGCGCGCATTCCGCCATTCCCCAGTCCTCCGCCACTGGGCCCACTGCGAACACCAAAGTTATTCCTATTCCCGCTTCGAGGTGCGCGTTGATTTTGGTTCTGTGAGTTGCCACCACGATTTTTGTTCATTTCGGCACGATTTCGCGATTTGGCCTGAGCGTCTTCTTTAACCATGTCAATAACTTCGTCTGGTATACGTAAATACTTAATTGTACTTCCTCGTATGTAGCATTCTGGCATGCGCCAGAACCGGTCGCCATCCTGCAATAAAGATATAAATAATTGAATCTAGCTGGTAATTAGAATAAGGGCAATGGTACCTTTGAAGTACAAATGACGTCGCGTAAGTTAATATTCATCCAGGAGTCGCAACTCACTAAGTGCCCGTTATAGGTTTCTCCATTTTTCAACTCCACTAACTGGCAAATAAGATTAAATTTAATACAAACAAATGTAAAATGTGCACTCAAGCATAAAAGCCGGCACACTTACCATGGGATGGCTTTGTGCCGTTTTTAAAAGAGACAACGGTAGCTGCAATTACAAATATTACCGTTTTAATTTTGATTACTTACTAAATATCAATTAGGAAACAACGGCTATATTACTTACCATTTTTATATTATTTTTATAAAACAAGCATTTAGAGTCTCAGGGATGAGAGTTCTGTAGCTTTTCGATAATAATCGAATTTTGATAATAAATTGGTTCGATCGAACTTGTTCAATGTCCCCTGATGCAACTCTGAAAGAAATAGAAAACAATATTTGTTAATTTTAGTGTTTGATTAAAAACAGCAATAAAAAAAGAGCAATTTTGCACACCTCTTTTAACAATGGCATCCAAAAGAAAACAGAATTTCGGCGTTGCTGACAGTGAATTATTTAAAAAGAAGCACACACTGGACTCGGATGAAGAGGACTCTGATGACTACGAACGGTGAGCCTTATACAAACAAAACAAATCAAAAACATTATTTATCTCCATTCATTTTGCAGTGACAACCTTAATGATAGCGATATTGAGGGTGGTGAGGAAGGCGTGGGAAAAGTAGAAGACGATGTCAAGATAACCCCATTTAATATGCGCGAAGAACTGGAAGAGGGTCATTTCGATAAAGATGGCCACTATCATTGGAACAAGGAGACGGAGATTAAGGACAATTGGCTGGATAACATTGACTGGGTTAAGGTAGGCGATTGTGTGCTTTGACTTGTGAACATATACCCATACGAATTAACTACTCAATGTTATAGGTCGAGAAAGACAAAAACTACTTTGATCCAAACAATGAGGAACAGAATTCCGCAGATGGCAGCCTACCCGCCAATCCATTTAACCTATCAATGGCCCTTGGCAAAATGCTGGAGTACATGAAACCAGGCGAGAGTGTACAAATGGCTTTACAGAGGTTGGGCCGCAAGCGGCCTAAGTTGTCAACGCTCGAGAAGCTGCGACAAAAGAAAGCCGGTATAGAGAACAGTGAAACGCAACAGATTTCGAAGCTTACTGAACTGGCAAACGAAATACTCTCCAACACTGGCAACATGGATATATATCAAGAGACGTACGAGAAGATAAAGCGTCAGATTGAAGACTTACCTACCACGAGCAAGCCAGCCGGGGAATCTTTTGATATGTATGCAGACGACTTCGAGGAGAAGGAATCAAAGCTTTTAAAAGATTCACAGAAGGTAACCGAACCAAGTACAAACGAGTTGAAATGGGAGTTCAAATGGAAGCAAGGCGATGACGAAATCCAGGGGCCATACAGTACAGAGAAAATGTACAATTGGTCTCAAGGCGACTACTTTAAAGATGGAGTGTATGTTCGCAAAGTGGGAGAAAACTCCAATTTTTATTCGAGCAAAAGAATAGATTTTGATTTATATTTGTAAACATTTGCTATTCTTCATGTTGAACAGAAAAATTCAAATTGTAAACATTAATTTGAATGTTACGCAAAAAGAATCGATCTTTTTATGAATAGTTGTAAGTGCAGTTTTTATAAAATATATCACAGTTTAAATAGAGATAAAGTAAATAAAATTTGTCCTAGCTTAAAAGATTTATCACAAAATATTTGTTTTATAAAATCCAATAGATAATAAAAATATGTATCAAAAAGAATATTAATTTCGTACAAGCGGTCCGATATTTTGTGGAGGCTTTCGATAGTTGTATACTTGATAGACAGTTTTCAACATCTCTGTTGCTATTAGCAACACATTGTTGTTTACAAATTTATTGACATATGAAAATTTGTATTCTTTTGTAGTTGTGTTCGTAATCTTCACAAATTCCGGCTTCGCAAAATTTATCGGCCGGCACATACTGGCCAAATAATAAATTGCAAAAGCTCGAGTTACCGCTAACCACAGTCAACCAGTTGCGCGAAATGTTTAAAAACACGTTTCAATCAGGATTTTTGTCAATACTCTACAGCATCGGTTCAAAGCCACTACAACTTTGGGATAAGAAAGTACGAAATGGGCATATAAAGCGAATCACTGACAATGATATACAGAGCTTGGTTCTTGAAATTGTCGGAACCAATGTAAGTACAACATTTATAACATGCCCGGCTGACCCAAAAAAGACTCTAGGCATTAAGTTACCCTTCTTGGTCATGATTATCAAGAACATGAAGAAGTACTTTACATTCGAAGTGCAGGTAAGCAAAAGACTCTTCTAACGCAACCCCCATGGCAGCATCTAATACATATATGTACGTATTTTGCATTCAAAAACAAACAGGTTCTTGACGACAAAAATGTTCGACGACGCTTTCGCGCTAGCAACTACCAGTCTACAACTCGGGTGAAGCCGTTCATATGCACGATGCCAATGCGTTTGGATGAGGGCTGGAATCAGATACAATTCAATTTGTCAGATTTCACAAGACGCGCCTATGGCACCAACTATGTTGAGACGCTGCGGGTGCAGATTCATGCAAACTGTCGAATACGTCGCGTCTATTTTTCAGATCGACTCTATTCGGAAGATGAACTGCCTCCGGAGTTCAAGCTATTTTTGCCGATACAAAAACCAGTTCAGAAGTCAAATGCTATCTGCAGTTAGCTTTAGTCCCACAAAAATCAACACAAATATGCATACACACATTTTCACTTAACCAAACACTCAAAATATTTAATTTGAAGCAAGTACTTGGATGCAAATTTTCCCGCAACGCGGTATAAGTGTTTATTCACAATTCAATGTCAAAGTTTGCAATAAAAATTCACTATTTATGTTGAAATACATGTTTTAGCTAGTGAGCACCTCAACGCCAGTCTCTGTGATTAATATTGTGTGCTCGAACTGCGCACTGCGCGAATTGTCCAAACTAACTGCCGTCCAGCCGTCCTCGAGTACTCCAATTTCCCCACCGCCGAGCGATAGGATTGGCTCAATGGTAAAGGTCATGCCAGGCAGCATTTGTCCGGGCATCTCGTTATCTATTTATGTACAGGGTTTATTCGAAATTCGGTTAACGTGAGTGGAGTTTAAGTAGGATCCTCACCGTAATGATAAATTTCGGGTGGACCATGGAAGTAGCTTCCGATGCCATGGCCAATAAATGCTGCCACCGATGCAAGTTTCCGTTCCTGACAAAATCTGTCTATGCATTTGCCAATCTTATTGAAGGCAACACCCGGACCACAAAGCGCAATGCACAGGTTGAGGCACTCTCGTGTCGAGTTCACCAAGAAGCGTCCACGCTCGTCAACGTCGCCAACGAGAAAGGTCTCCGAGCAATCCCCGTGGTGGCCATTCTGATAGACAGTGACATCAATGTTGATTATGTCGCCATCAACGAGCCGGCGATCGTCCGGTATTCCGTGGCAGGCTACATTGTTAACCGAAGTGCACACAGATTTTGGGAATCCCACGTATCGTAGCGGAGACGGGTACGCATTTTCTGCTACAATTCGCTGGTGCGCAAACTCGTCGATCTCATCCGTAGTTGTGCCAATAGTCGCCAATTTGCCACATTCACGGAGGATCTGTGCCGCCAGCTTGCCGCTAGCTCGCATGTGATGCAGCTGCTCCACATCTTTTATCTCGGGGGTTCCCAGTGTATTGCCCGCCGGCATCTCTTTAAAGTAGTACGGGGGCTTCTGAATTTGATCGGGAACGATGCGCTCGGTGGAAACGTTGCCGGCGGCGGTAATCATATCCCATTTACCCTCATCTCTGTAATACAGTTAGATAATTCAATTAATTTAACTGAACTGATAAATTACATAATACGAGCGTTTGGTGTCTACATAATTATCGGTTTAGATATTCGCCAGAATGCATATGTTACTTCTTAAATATCAATCAAAAATCAATGGCAATGGAGATTACAACTGATTATCAATTAACATGTACATTTAATTTTAATCTTATACTGTAGGTATAAATGGAAAATATTACAAGCTAAATATTGAACAGAGGCCATACCGCTTACTAAGTTGAAAAAAATTCCGCCGCAGATATTGTCCACAAACATGCCATGCATTTCTAGATATTTGTAACTGCATTTTGCTTTAAACAACAAAATCCCAAAATACGATTCGATCAGCTGACAAGCACGATAATAATAATAATGGTCCAAGTCTATCGATATTACAAAATATCGATATATTCAAATAATAGCTCCAGTTTCTGTTTTATTTCTCGTAAACAAACATGTAAGTAATTCAACTGGAAGTCAGTTATTAATAAATAGACAAAATGAGTTGCAACTATGCAGAAGGGCTTTCGGCATACGAAAACAAGGGAGTTATGGGTGTTCCAGAAGTAAGCAATACATTTCCAATACATATATTTGTAATATAAATGAAAATCTTTGTAGAATTTCGACAGTGAAGAAATTGTCAACCAAAAATGCAAAGATTTGGCCAACTTGATTAAAGATTCAAAACACGTTGTATTCCACACGGGCGCAGGCCTAAGCACATCAGCTGGTATTCCTGATTTTAGGTAATAAAAAATTACTTTAACAAAATATGCACACATCCTAGTCCCAATTCTAATTCAGGGGTCCCAAAGGGGTCTGGACGCTTGAGGAAAAAGGAGAAAAGCCGACTTTCAATACATCATTTGACGCGGCAAAGCCGACCAAGTCTCATATGGCACTGAAGTCCTTAGTGGAACATGGCTATATTCAGTATATCGTCTCGCAAAACATTGACGGCTTGCATTTAAAATCTGGACTGGATCGAAAATACATAGCGGAGCTTCACGGTAATATTTTCATAGAGCAGTGCAACAAATGTCGGCGTCAGTTCGTGCGCACGTCGGCTGTAGAGACCGTAGGCCAGAAACCATTGGGGCGTCCATGTAGGTCTGCTGATATTGGTAACAGTCGCAGCTGCCGCGGTGGAGTTATGCACGACAACGTCTTGGATTGGGAGCATGACCTACCCGAGCGCGACCTGGATATGGCATTTATGAATTCCACGTAAGAAAAGTCGAGTTATGTTCAAAAAGTGCCCCATTTAAAAGATGTTTTTGTCTACAAAATAAGTATAGCTGATTTAAACATAACACTGGGCACCACCTTGCAAATTGTTCCAAGCGGCAATTTGCCTCTTAAAAATCTTAAGCATGGTGGCAAACTCGTTATATGCAACTTGCAGCCCACAAAGCATGTAAGAACACTATTATTTAATGTCAACATACAACATTCTCTTTAATCTGTAATCATTGCAGGACAAGAAGGCATATTTATGTATATCGAGTTATATTGACGACATATTAACAAAAGTGTGTAAACGCCTGGGCATCGAAATTCCAGAATACTTGGAAGAATATGATCCTACAAAGCATTCCAACATTTCTGAATGGACTCTGCCCCAAGAATATGTTAAGGAATTGGATAAACAATTCAAGGAACATCAAAAGATTACAGCAAAGAATCGCGAACGCAGTTCTTCAAAACATAAATCACTTATGGACAAAAAACTAATTAAAAAGCGTAAAACAAGTGAATGACGCACATTAGAATTGCATTAAGCATAAAATTACGATAACTGTTTATATTAAATAAGCTAAAGTCATAATTAACATAATTATCTTAATAATAGCGTCTGTAATTAAGATTATTCAACTAACTAAAACTGCTTTAATACAGGACGATTCTGCAGGGACTGAAGTTCGCTAAGCATGACAGCGACATTGTATCGTAACCGCTGAAACATTGTTAATGGAAGCTCCAACGTTCGATACTCGCCATTATTTAATTTAAAGTGCAGAACAATGGTGGGTTTATCCAGTTGGGCCAGCCTAGAAAAAGTGAGAGATATGTTAAATCAGATAATTTTTGTCTTAATTTTCTTACGTTGAACTAAGGGAAATGTTTATTCGCCATTGCATGTCCAGCATTTTTGCTCTTTCCATTTTAGTTTCCGAGAAATTCCTGCTGAGCGTTGTCCGGTGATTAAGCAGCACTTTGGTCAAGTCCTCCGCGCACGCATCTGTGAAGCTAAAAAAACCATAAATAGATGTTAATTGAATCAATTACTCAGAAACGATTTTAAGGTTTTGTGCAATTACAAATATTTTTTGATACCTCAAGCCAGCAACCTGCAAGTTTATTAGTACAGGGTATCGCCACATCCGACTATATGAATTGCTTGTTAATTATGGATTATGGATCGTTACCTTAAATCGTCTGACAAGCACTGGCGCAGCTCCAGATCCTTGACAGCTCCTTTGGGGTAGCGCAGGTAGATTTGCATTATCAGCAGCACCATCGTAAACAATTCGCAAAAGTTCTTCGGTACTTCGTGGCCTGCGTTTTTCAGTTTGTTTATAGCGAGTGCCAAGACATCGGGCGATGACTTTTTGGTTTCGATGTAATGCACGGAAACTTGTATTAGCACACGAAGAGCTGATTTTGTTAATTGTGGTATATATACGGTGTACGGCTTAACGTTCTTTAACATATGATATCGAAAGTTTGAGGACATTTTGTATTTCGCACTTTTGATGTGGCTCCCACAAAATTGACGTAAATAATTTACGTGCGTCAAGTTAGCGTCGATTTGCGGAACTTGGTTCACATAAACTATTTAACGAACGATGAACTAACGATTTGTTCGCTCAATGAAAATTGAACTAACTCTTTGAATTGAATTACGATGCACAACTCTAGTTGCAACAGCTGATTGAAACATAACCTTAAAACAAATTTCTGACCATTTATAACCATACAACTTTTTATTGTTACGCGCTTATTTTATTGCTTCTGCTCCTGTCCCTCCTGCTTGCCATAGTATTCGCTATAGTCATACTCCCGGAAGGGCACATCATAGCTGAGCAAGCCACAATCGCGCGCCTGCTCCACGGCAATTCTTAAGCGCAGATGACTCTTCTGGCACAGGCCCGTTTTGGAGTAGCTCAACACTTGGCCGCTATACGGCGAGATGAACTGTTGCAGCAGCTCTGTGTTGCGGTAATCCAGCACCAGGTACTCGTCACGGCAAATGGGGCACGGATTGCCGGTGGAGATTTTGCCTTGGCGTATGCAGGTCTTGCGCGTCTTCCGCGGCGCATACATGCCCTTGTGGTTGCGACTGGGGAAAACAATTTAAGTTAGAGGCTTAACTGGTATTTCCTGGGATTTCCTACCGGTATTGTGCCCATACTAAATCATCGCCATAGGTTGTTTTGTAGGCGGCGCTCTTAAGATATCGCATAGACGTCTCCACGGGTATCACTTTGGTGCGATCCTTTGGATCCGGCGCCGCATTTGCTACGTCCTCTTCGCCGTTGTCGGCCGTCTCGCTTTCTGTTTTCGTTGCCGCATTACATCGTAGCGTGCTGGACGTATGCAATGCGACACGGCTGTTGCGCGTTATTTGCGCAAAGCTGCTGTAAATGCCGCGTGCTAAAGGTAACATTTTAATTAAATAATGATGGTTTATTTTTGTTGGCTATAAATGCGGACGGCGACGTAATAACCAGCTGTTCATGTTTTTAAGACATCGAATAAGGTCACACTGTAGTTCTCATGCCACAAAAGCTGACTGCTATAATAGCGAGCCATCAATAAATAAATCGATAACAAGCACTGCAATTTAGTTTGGTTAATATATTTAACCTGTGTGTGTGTGCATTTACTGTCAAAATTTAAAAAGAATGCACTATATATTTATATTTTTTTTGGAAAACAACAAAATAATTTGTGGCGGCAAGATTGCAAAATTGAAGCGTGAGTAAATTCGCGCCCAGTACAACATAACGGTAAAAGCTGACCGATCACACACACACATGCACACATTGAGAGCATGAATGAAAAGCTGCCTGTCGCTAACATTTTTTTAGTTGCTGTCAGAATTTACTAGTGCAAAGTAGCCTTTGCAGCTGCAGACGTTGTCGTAGCCGTCGCTTTTCCGGGTGTTCCGGTTATTGTATGAGTGTGTATTCGCGCCTATGACAACATAAAATCACGTGCATAAAAAGAATCATTTATTTACTTTTTAAACACAAAGAGCGAGGAGGAGTCACTGACGTACGTATGTAGTTCTGCTGTAATTTATGGCGTGCGTCCTTGTGCCCTAGTGTGCGTGTGTGTTGTGCATGAGTATGTGCTGGTGTTGTGTGCGTGTTTTGCTGCTGCTCTGCATGCACAAAATGTATTTTCGACGTTTATTTTCTCATTTTAATCAATATTACTAGACGGTTCATTTAAATTAAATTGTTTCAAGCCATAAGTTAAACCCACATGTGTATGCTGCTCTCTGTAGGCGCTGCTGCCATTAGCAACAACAACAACAACAGTGACGACGACAATAAGAATAGCAACGCGTTGTATTTGACGTTACTTGCCGCCCGCTGCCGCCACCTGCTGACGACAACAGCAACAGCAACAACAACACACGCACAAAAGGTGAGTCAAATGTATGTGTGCGAGCTTTTTGCTAGTGTTGCGGCTTTATATTTGTATAAAAATAGTTAGCTATTGCAAAGTATGCAAAAGCAAAGCCATCAACAAATTTCTTATCAATTGCAAATACCTAACAACAATAAAACCAACAAAAAAAAATCGAGAACCTTGCAGTCGGGTGTAACCGACTGGTCAATGCGCGTTCACAGTGTAACTATAATATGAACTCTAGCATTATGTCCACACATAAAAAGCAACAAATGAGTATATATGTATATAACAAAAAAAAAAAAACAATTTTGCCTCTGGACGGTCTGGAACCAACATTATTTTTTGTAATTTTTATTTTATTTTAGCGGTCATCAGTTGGTATATCTATATTTACAAATTAGGGAGATTTTTAAATATTTGCGATTTGCAACGCCACCGGGGTGTAGCCAAAAAATCTTAACGCTTTATCTGACGAGTATATATTGTACAACAAAAATATGTTCAAACGGACATTGCACAAACCCAATATACTCATTTCACTTCGTGAACTAGTGTAGAAAAAACTATAAATACGACGTTCGTTCGTCGTTGACTTTGAAAATGAGCTGCGCGCACCTCAACGGACTGTGTGACAGACGTGTGTTGCCCCCAAAAAGCCATGCAACTTTCGAGTGAGTTTTCGCGCATTTCGTGTAATAAATCGTACTTCCTTCGTTGCCACAACACACAGAAATCCCCGTAACGCTGTGCTAAATTAGTACCTGTTGGTTGTGCGGCCCCTTATTTTTATGCCCTACATCAAAAAACAGGCAAACAAACCGTAAAACGTATCGGCCATTGAGCAGCCAGGCAAATACCCTGTTATATGATAGACAACATTCTATGGCGATTGTTACTCATTAATTAATTTACTTTTGCGAAATTTACCAATTGTTTTTTATTTATATTTTGTTGTCATTACCTTTACCTATTTATTAGGGTGACCATTTTATTTATTTTTATTTTTTTTTTTATTTTATTTTTATTAAATCGGCAATCGTCGAAATATTTTCTATAGTAAATTAATTAATCTTAAAGATTTTAAATATTGATAGGAACCAAGGTTTTGTGTTCATTAATGTGGTAAGCCAGGTAACCATTGGCTTCAACCACAAGTCAAATCCACATAAATTTTGTTGGGGCTTGCAACCATGATTCAGACTTAATTAATGGCTGGGCAATTGAATATGCCATAGCTTTAAATAATTATAGGATATCGTAGAAGTCATAGAAGCTGTCGCTAACATTTAGTTGTCCACATTTTCATATTCATTTTCATTTCTGGCTCACCTTTCTGGCTTGTTTTCATGGAAGCGTCTCCCGCCCTCCTCTCGCGTCGTCTCTCCTCCGCTTCCCATGCCTTGTCTCGATTCGCCTCGCCTCGCCTTGCAACGCTTCGCATTTATTTTTGAAATTTGAATCAACCTTTATCGTTTGTTTCTTTCTTATTTTTGCACGTCGAATGGAAATGTTTGACTTTTGTGGGGCGTCACAAGCCATCAGATTATGGGTTTTGTTTTCATGACCTTTGAAGAGAGGCGGCGGTGTTCCCCTCTTGGTTTTGATAACCATTAGCATTGGGCCGTGGGCTGTGGGCTGTTTGCTACGCCCACGCGTGCCTGTCAATTCCTTCGATGTTAGATTTGTGACCAGCGTGGGTGCTTTATCAATAGCCGTTGCCAGTTTTAATTATTGCGTTTTCACTTATCCGGCCACGATTTCCGAATATGACAGTTCCATAAGTTTAATTTACTTGGCATTTCCTGCTCTAATCGCAGTCATTGCCGCAAGTACGTAAACTAGTTATTTATATACACCCTTTTGGAATGGAAATTGTTTTGTCAATACACGACAATGTGTGCCTTATTAAAGCTGAATATAGAATATAACACTGTAATGTCGTTAAAGTTACGTGTATATAGAAGGCCTATTAACTGACCTGAGTTTAGCTAATGCATAAATAATAATCAACTTGTGTGTAAATCCCACAATTAATGGTTTCTATACTCAAAAACGACGCACGTTTCGGCCCCATTCCACACGTTTTCCACGATTGTTTTCCCTGCATTTAGGTCATTCGATGACAACATAAGCTCTGCTGGAATATATGAGTAGCAGGAAGCAGGTGCTTCAAATACCATATTATTTTTTTTTATATATTTTAATTTGAGTAATGTTTTGAAGATTCACTTATTTGTTCCTTGTGAATTTTTAGTAAAGGCTACAAGCTTATCTACAATGCTGATATGATTTCACACTACATAAACCATTTATAAAACGAAATGAATACGCCTTTTGCTCTCTCTCTCTCTCTCTCTCTCTCTCTCTATCTCCCCCCCTTCAGTTATAAAAATATGAATCAATTTTAATATTGTTAATAAGCTAACAAAAATCGATAGCGTTATTTTTAAATGTGTATTTACAAACTCTATATGTATTTATAACTATAAATACACTCTAATAAAATCACTCTAAACTTGTGTAACTTATATGTTTGAGACTCACTTCATAGGAACACTTAATACAAGTACTATTTACAGTTTTTAAGTACTTTGTCACTTTAACTTTTAAATCAATTTCGGATGCTTTTAAAGCTTTAAAACAGTAGCTCATATAGAAGCCGTTTTTAATTAAAAAATAAACTAGTTGAATAAAAACAATTTATTCAAGGTTATAACTTATTGACCACCTATAGTAGTAGATCAGTATTTACGAGATGCTTCACACGAGCCAATCACAAACTCTCAGAAAACCAACACATGCGCGCCCACACACACACACATGTGCAGCAAACACCTGTAGCAGCCAGCTTGCCTTTAATATCCCGTACGTTACACACACACATGTGTAAACATATAGTTGACTCTGTCTAACTTATGGCTTTTAATATAACTTTAAATCCAGCTTAAGCTAAGCTAAGTAAACATCAATTTTGATTACATTTCTGGATAAATAATCTACCGTTTCTATATTCTTGAACTTCATATTCTCCAATTACTATTAATAGGATAATATTTATTTAGTGTACATAAAGCTAGCGTTTCGTGTTGAAACTCATTTGTCATAAAAAAATATAAGCACGGGACAAAAAAATATTCCACTGACCATTGAAATAAACAAAAACGAAAATAGGCTGACAAATATGTAGCCATGCATAGAACCCAATGGATTAACCTACCTCAAAGATAGCGTTCGCAACAATTTAAATACCAATTTGCCTAATTAAGGCGCCTTTAAACCACGCCCACTTCCCGCCCCTACCCCAACACATTGACAACTCACTCAGTCGCAGAGGAGTCGCAGTTCCACCCACCACAAGTTCCAAAATATTGCGTGACACACAGTCACAGGCACCGCGGGATCTGGAGTGCGGAGTGGAAAATGCAGGCCACGTAATGACATCAACATGTGCAGAGGTCAATGGTTGGGGGGAGGGGTTTCCTAAGCTGTTTTGGTCACCTGTTTGTTTTGCGCAGGTTAGCATTTTTACAAATTCAAGAACTGCAACAGCAGCAGCAAATTTAAGAGCATTTAAATATTTAACGTCAACTTCATGGCTGTGCTTTCCCAGCTAGCTGTTAAATTATGCAGGGAAGAGCAGCTGAACAGTTTTCCCAGGCTCGACATTGAAAGTCGCGCTGACCGTCAGTCAGGGCCGGTCCTCAAGGCGTTCAAGTTGTAAATTGTTGCCCAATTTGTTTTTATTTTTATTTTACAGACAATGGCGGCAAAAAGCGATAAGGAAATATTGGCCAACTCCATGTATGAGGATGATCCCAATGGCAATTCAGCGCCCACAGAATTGGATCAGGAGGAGGGGCAGCCGGCGGCAAATGAAGCGGCTGTAGCGGGCACAACAACAGTTCCGGCGGCGACTGCACCGCGTTGGGGACCACAGAATAAAGGTGCACAGGAGCTGGCATCGCTGTATAGTCCAGGTGAGGCGGTAGACGTAGAACAAATTAACAGTGATAATAAGTAAATGCTTTGCCTGATCAGGATTAAAGATTTAAAAGTGATGTGAAGAAGTAATAAGTATAACATTATTATAATTAATGAGTAGTTTAACTAGTTTTGACCAAAATGGGATTCAATGTACATTCAATGAATATATATATAACATTAAGTTATGTTTTACTATTGTATAACAAATTTATCGTACTTACATGATATAGCTTTTTCAACAAACTGATGAATTGTTATATAAAAGTTTTGAAAGTTGAACAGTTGTCTAAAAAACTTAACAAATAGAGTGATATATTTTTGAATTTATGCAAATAATAAATAATTCTATTCACAAATTCTGAAAATTAAAGCAGCAAATAAAATAAGAAATAATTCAATTCACAAATTCTGAAAATTAAAACAGAAAATTTTTAGTCCGACGTAAATTAAAATTTCTGTACAAAGTATTTGAAATTGATTGCTTGCCTTCCCTTAATGCTTAATCATAAACATAGATTATCGGCAATCGATCCTATTTTACTGCCATAACCAACTATCTGTATCAGTCATTTTCGATTAAGTATTTAGTCTATTTCTAAGACGCATTTCGCACGTCCAATTAATCGCTGAGTATATTTGCCACAGGTAAACGTGCACAGGAAATCATATGTGTTTACACCTGCATCGGCCTGATGATTATCAATTTGGCGCTAATCTTGAAGCACATGCGATGGGAGCGTATCAATGTGGCCTTTATATCTGCGCTGTGCGGCATCATAACGGCAGACTTTGCCTCGGGCCTGGTGCATTGGGCAGCGGACACGTGGGGCTCTGTGGAACTGCCCATAATTGGAAAGGTATGTTTGTGGGCTTCGATAAATCACGATTTTAGTATAGCAACTTTGAATTCTAGAACTTTCTGCGTCCGTTTCGGGAGCATCACTTGGATCCCACGTCCATAACGCGCCACGATTTTATTGAAACAAATGGCGATAACTTCATGGTGGGCATACCCATACTTGGCTACTTGGCGCACTACTTTTATATCAAGTCGCCCTACGAAATACAGCAGAATTTTGGCTGGATAGCCTATGTGTTTCTATGCTCCATTTTTGTCGCTATGACGAATCAGGTGAATGGCAATTAAAAGAGATGTGTACCTTCGATAAACAGCAATGTTTAAACTTTATGTATTTTTGAGATTAACAACATTTACTTTTAATTAGATACACAAATGGTCGCACACGTATTGGGGCCTGCCCAGGTGGGTGCTGTTCCTGCAGAGCTGTCACATAATTCTACCGCGCAAACATCATCGCATTCATCATGTGGCGCCGCATGAGACGTACTTTTGCATCACCACCGGCTGGCTAAATTGGCCACTGGAGCAGCTTAGGTTTTGGTCAACCTTTGAGTTTATTATTGAGCGTTTTACCGGTCTGAAGCCACGTGACGATGATTTGAAATGGGCTAAGAAACTCACATAGCTATGCTGTCCAGCAACTGTATATAGAACTTGGACCAAGCAGCCCTAATTAAGCTTGCCAATATTATGAAACCAAATAGAGCAACAATAATAGTGAATCCTAACACTTATAATTTATATTTTGCACAACGACACATTTTTATGTAAGGTTAATTAATTCATATTCAAGCTGCCCAACCACAAGCAAAAAAAAAAACCAAAATAAGAAAATTACTTAGTTCTTAGTTTAAAAAGTTTGTTCAAAATACTTCAGTTTAAGTAAACAATTGTTTGTGTATTGTTGTTTATGTATTTGTTTATGAACTCGCACAGGCATAAAAAACATTTGATCTCGCTACTCATTAAATATTACAATTATATACTACGAGTGAGTATAATCTACATAGAGACTATATGTTTATGTACAATTAGCACAGGCACGAGCTTGTTTAAATTGTTGATAAAACTTTTTTAAAACTTTACAAAGACACGGAACAGCTTAAATAGCAACAATTTTGATACCAAAACTTAATGCATAATAATTTTCAATACATTTCAACAGCTTCAAAGGCTATAAATATAAATTTATTTACATAAATATATAAATTAGGTGCTGTATGCAATCAAAAAAGTGACTTACAATTTTGCCTTATAAACAAATCATTTATGTATGTGTATTTGTAATTATAATACCAACTCTAAAAGACAGTATACATTTTTAACAGAAAAAGTTAAGCAACGATTTTAGTACGCACATTTTTGAACAATTTAGTGGCATATATTAAATGTAGTATTAACAATTGAAAAACAAATAGATGAGGTCTGTTATTGGTTTATAGAAATGAAAGACAGGCTAGTTATGTGTATTACAAGCCTAAGCAGCTAAATTTGTAATTTTTGTAAACAGAAGACACTTTTTATATTTATATATATACATATACTTATATCATTTAATGCCTAGCAATAACTTGAGAGTGCTGAAACATATTTTGCATAACAAATTAATTCTAAGTGAGCAATATTAATTGTGATTAAAAGACAAGAATTAAGCTGATTTAAGATTGTAGTTTACGTTTTTTTTATATTATGTGGACACAATCAGAGGTCACAATAACAAAATCTGACATGTATGCAGTTCGTTGTGGTAACAAATACAGCGATAACGTGCTGCATACTTGGCAAATTTTTGTTTTGTGTATGTTGTTTCTTTGTCATCAAAGATCTGACGATGGAACCGATTGAGACTCAATTATTTACAGACCACACCAAGCTTTAGCAATACAAAATAATCATTAAAGCTTGACGCTGTCCATAATCAATTAAGCTCGATTCTATTTAAATAACACTTGTTTCAATCCCATTTGTTAAACTACTTCATGATATATTCTTTCTCGATGTTCTGATCAGACGGTAGCGTAGCAAATCAGTAAAAACGCTTCACTACCAACTGAGCAAAGACCGAAATATATATATGGAATAATATATAATATTTCTGTGATGCGATCTTATATGTAACTTTAAGATCCCAAAAATTGTTGGTTATAATTTATTTTTAATAATTTTGTAATATGTTTAAATATTTTTTTGTGATTTTATGTGCACAGGATAATCTCCAGTACAGGTACTGTGATACGATCCGAACGATAAGTACCACGAGTACAGGTACTGCGAAAGCAACCTGGGAAAAAGAAATACAACTTGTAAGATTTGCACTTATTATAATTCGCATTTAGGTTATTTATTTAGTTTTTCTTCAAGGGTTTTTTTGATGTCGCGTCCCAGGTAATCTGCACAAATTGTTCCCCGTTCACCAAATGCAAAAAGAAGTAACACGGAGTACAATTTGTATAAATTTCCCAGAATATCATTTTGTCGCAATCCATGAATTATTTCATACACTTTCAATGGAGCACAATATGAAAAGGCTCATTGCACGTGCACTTATTTATTTTAATTCTGCAATTTCTGTCTGCATCTCAACAATCTACGTCAACTGTGTGTTTTGGAATGAAACAGAAGTCAATGAGGTCTGTAAATAGTTTATTATTAGTAGACAGTCTATTTATTTTTTATACAAATACGTTTTTACTAAAGCTACCATGTGCGCAAGCACATTTCCTTTAAATATAACCTCAATTCTTGTTTGCGTACAAAATCCATAAATATTAGTGATTTTAGATGTTTACCAATGCTTACTCTTTCTTATCTCCTCTTACTTTTAAAAGGGTTAAACTTTTTTTGATTACATATATCGCGATATCTAAAAACAAATTCAAAAGTTTCACCTCGCCTTAACCGGCTGCTGCACACAAAGAAAAAGATATTGCGAAATTGTACAATACTGGAATTGAACTGCCAACTGCCTTACAGCTGATATAAGTCAACTACATTCACAGTAGCTGCTGTGAAGTACAGTCACGTTTAAGAAACAGTAATGATATTTTAATTTAATGGATGGGGTTTTTGAAAGTGTTCAAATATTGAACATTGAATGGAAACAATAATTTATTGTTTTGCTTACATTTGCGAACATAATTCATATAATTAAAACTTGAATTCGATGTCAATGTTGGTTCAACCGATTTTAGCTAATAATTAAAAAGTACAAATGAAATCCAGTAAATATAGTATATTGTTCTCTAGCTATACCACGGATGCTCCGGTTTAAGTGTATATACATATATAACGAAGTATATGTTCTACACTGCATCTTGACTATATCACGAAAAGAATGTGGATTACAAACATATATTAATATGTATAAATATACATACAATTCCACTTTCATTTGGGCCGGATCCGTTCTTTTGGTATCCTTGCGTTTCTGTTCAGCTTGTTTACGCTCAATTTTCTTTTTGCGTTTGTTTTCGACATCTTCACGCGCCTTCGTCCATCTCTCAATGTTCTTCTGGGTGTAGGCGTCCTTGAACTTCTCCTGCTCTTTGTACTTGGCGTGCTGGCGTCGCAGGGTAGCCTCGTTGTGGATGAAGAACGGACGACATCTGTGACGCATCCAAGTCCTAAAATTGTTATGCTTGTGCTTGTCATGCTTTTCGGCATCTTCCGGTGGTGAAGACGATTGGTGGCTTTGGGGACTATGTGTCGCCTGCTCTTCGCTCACATCTTCATCAATTTTCTGGGCCTGGCCATTTCCGTCCCTCTTCCAAAAGCAACATATCACCGCTAAAAGTACCATGATGACAATATAAGTAGCGATCAGCATTGTCTTTTGCCACCACGTGAATTGTGTGAACTTTAGTGGTTGTGGGCCCTTTATGGCGGACACCTGCTGCTCCAGCAAATGCCTCAATTTGTTGCAGTCGTGTACGGTCATCTCCGGCACATCCTTGTACATCGCTGGCGTCGGATCGTGCCACCATGCGGCCCACTTATCGTTCGCCTGTTGGGCAAACAGTTCCTTGCACCGCACGCACACTTCGTTCATCCATTTCTGGCACTCCGGACTGTTGATGTCCGTCTGGCAACTGGGATTCATGCTGACAACCAACAAACTTCTAGTTAAAACTTCAGAAAGAGAATAGTTTTTGAATTCTGTTAGGGCTACTACAATGTATATATATATTTATATTTATATTTATATATATATATATATATATATATATATATATATATATATATATAT
>SCDS01000768.1:3083-39453 GCA_004149465.1 Drosophila nigromelanica
ATACATATATATGTTCACTTCCAAGGCGGGCAACTCACGCATCCGAGGTAATTGCGTAGAAGACGCCATAGCCATCCAGTGTCATGGGCGACACGAAGCCCACATTGGGCGTAAAGCCCAGTGTGCTGGAGGATAAGACAAAGTTGCCACCGCCGCCACTTTTTGCATACAGCGCATCATTATAGAAAGCGGGTATGTCCAGCTTCTCCTCAAAGGCAGCACACCACAGTCCAAAGAGATGCCTATCGATGCCATTGCCCTTGCGAGCCTCGTCCATTTGATACCTGTGATCCTTAACGGCGGCGCGGAAGGCCTTGATCAGTTGGGCATCCGTGCAGCTCTTGTTGCCGAAGACCGTGAGGAATTCATGTACGCCGCTGGTGCAGGAGCGCAGCGTCTCTGTGCGCCCATTGTAGTAATGACGCATCAGTGCCGTCTCATAGGTGGGCGCAATCCTGATGAGAAAGAGGATTAGCCAAAGTTGTGGCCAACTGGAAGCAATTTCTTACTCCTGGTGCATCTGGTAGTATGTCCACTGCATGATCACTTGCACAAATGAATCGGGATGCAAATTCTGGCTCTTCATGAACTCCTTGCCGTAATCGTCAAACACCTCAAAGGTAGCGGTGACATCGATGCCCTGTAATGAAATTAAAGTTATTTTAAATTTTAAAACAGAATCTAAATTGCCTTGAACTAACCCGCTCCGCGATCTCTTGCAGCACGCATTTGATCTCCTCTTTTAGCTTGTTGTCCAGCTGGAATTTGAGTTCCTGGATGTCGACCAATGTCGTTTGCTGGACCTCGCTCCAGTCAGGCTCTGGCACCTCCAAGAAACTGAGCTGCATAAATGTGGCAAAGCTGGCGCTGAGCGTTCCATCGTAGCAGCTGTGCTCGCCGGCGAAGACATAGTGTCCGTTCTTGAAGGCGATAATGCAGCTGCTGCGATCTCCCCAGCGTGAATGGTAGTCGCCATAAATGCACAGCTGCGAGGACTCCTCCGTGTTACTCGGCATATGCTCGTCCCAGCAAATATCTATGCAGGAGCTTTCCACCAGCTTGAGAGTCGCCTTGTTGGCCTCCGAAACGTTCATAAGGTAGTTCCGATTGTGGGCCCAGCTAGTGCGATCGGCATGCGTCAGCGCTGGCACACCGTCGCCCTCCGGCTCATAGTCCAGTATGCTGCGCAGCCGCTGAAGGACAATCAGAATCTCGGGCGCCGTCAGAATGGTGTCGTCCTCGTGCACACAGTTAAATGCGAACTGACGCCCCTTGGCACTGATTGTCAGGTGCGTGGGCGTGCGTCCCTCCGCTTTGGTCAGGAAATGCTTCTCAATGCGATCCTGTTCCACGCCAGGCACACGCGACGTGGAAAAGAATTGCTTGTACAGTGCCGAGGTATACTTGATCTTGCCGCCGTTCGAGGAGAGGGGCTTGAGCGATTCATTGCGCATCAGATCCCAGAACTCCAGCGTGTGATAGATTTGCCGGGCGAGGCTCTAAAATGAAAGTTACAATTTATTGAGTGCCACAAAAATGGGGAGTACTTTACCTTGAGCATATAGTCCGGCCTCTCGGGCACGCCCACGTGCGACAGCTGGCAAGGCATCGACATGACCTGGTAGGGCAACAGTGGCAGACGCAGCGCATGATAGGCGTAATCCTCCCACCAGCTGCCCAGCCAGTTTCTCATTTTGGCCGCACGCTGCTTGAGCTTGGCCTGCAACTTGGCTCCGATGCCATTCTCGAACTCTGCGATAATCCTTCGCGAATTGGCCAGCTCCTCGGCCGTGCCAAATGGCTGCAGGCAGGCATAGTAGCGCCTCATCGTATCCCGCAGCTCCGGCAACGGCAACGCCGGCAGCGTCTCATCAAAGCTGAAGGTGCTCTCATTCGCATCACCGACAAACAGGCTGGCTCGATCCATATTAGCAGCTTCTGCAGAGGTGTCGACTGTGTGTTAATTGGGTAAGTGCGAGACTATAAATAAGCCGCGTGGGTCGTGAGCCTCTGAAGCATATCAACAGGTGGGGCTAGGTGATAAGCGGCTGATAAGCCAAAAAGAAAACATTTTTCGATATTCGCTTTTATGCCCTTGCGTAGAGTATAACAATTTTGTCATGAACTTTGTAACGCATGAAAGGATACTATATATGTACATATATATATTATTTGAATATACATATATACATATATTATTAATCTGCGCCCATGTTTCAGTATAAGCTATCTTTATGAAACTTGTCATGGATCCGACTTTTTATTGCTGGCAATACTTGTGGGAGTCGACCGGATCAGATTTGTATATCATATACATATGTAGCTGCCATGGGATAAGCTTTTGTAATAAGCTTTTGTATAAAAAAAATTAGTTTTTTCAAAATCCGTATTAAACTACAGGAAAAAGGTAATTAACATGGGGTCACTTTTGTTCCCGGATATCCCAACTTAATAAATAATAATAATAATTGGACAATAATAAAACAATTGAAGAAAATCAAGTTATTGTATGCAAATACAGTTAACTACAGATATAATTCGCACATCTATGTATCTGCAAGGGTATTTAATCTGCGCCGCTCTTCAGATAGCCGTTATTTCCCTTCTCCACAATTTGATTTTATGCCTGGTCTAAAGTACCAAAGTCGAGTGTCCGATGACGGTCGACCAAAGGTCGCATATACAAACCCATTGATGCATGTATGTATGTATATACATATACGCATATGTAAACATACATGCATATTTATATATTTAATACAGTGGATGCTACCATAAATCTATCATCGGGTGCAGTGTGTCATGTTTATTTCCAATTTTCATACTGACCTTTTCTATCCAATTGCAGAACGCGTCCAACTGCAGCGTCAAAGGGCCGCTAAACAACTAAACGATTAGCTGGCAACGCACAGCCTAGCAAAGTTCGGTGGGCGTGGCGTCGTTGTGCCCACTTGTTAGTCGTTTAGCCGAGCTGCGTTGATAAAGCGGCGATCGATAAAAAAAAGTTGAATGAACGCATATTAAATAAAACTGCACAAGCCCTGACACAGACACACACACACACAGGCATGTAAATGCGAAAACCTTAAGTGTGACATTAAACTAAATTCATTTGCATCTTTGCAATGAAAAGGAACACGCAACTGTGACGTCACGAGTGAATTGCTCGTGAGATTTTTTGCTAGACTTTGTACCCGCACCCACACCCGAATTTGCACAGTCAACATAAAAGAGCTCATTTAAAACTAAATACACAAGAGGTCAATTATTTATTTCAGTACATCCAATTATATATTTATGTATGCATAAATGCCTGATTTGCTTTAATTACAAAACTAGCGAGTTATAAAAGCTCAATTTATAGTAAGCATCATAAACAGCTTTGTTTTCCTCTATAACATAATTCGATCAATTGTGCATCACATAGAAATTTGTATCCACTTTGCAGCTGTTCTACAGTGTGTACATTAAGATTTCAGATTGTTGTCATATTTTCTACTAGGCTGCTGGCTTGTTTTGTTTATATGCTCAGCTGTTGTAACAGAGTTGCCACACTTTCGAATGCCTGGCAACGCCATGTTCCTCGATTCGCAAAACATCTGGCACTAATTTCATGAAATGAGCCAATACACAGAACGAAATAAATAGAACATTATATTTTCTACAACGATTGCTTAACAAAGCTGCGTTTACTAATTAAGCGAGCGCGAGCGGCGAACACAAAAGCAATGCTACCATCGACGGGCCTCTTCAAGAGCTTCGCTTGCCCGTACTTCAACAGCGCCGGCAGCAACAGTAACAAAGAGGGCGGCGGAGCAGCGTCCTTCAACTGCAAACGTCCTTTCTGTCACTTTAAGCACATACGCAAGGGTAAGTGTGTGTGTTCTGAGTTATGCAAACGCCTAATGCCAGTTGATTTTAGACGATGTCGAAGTTCAACCACCAGGCGAACCGGTGCCGGAGTACAAGCCAGCGTCGGTGCCCAAGCTGCTCTCCCTGCCGCTGCCCGAGATGACGATGTGTGCGCCCAAAAAGAAGCCAAATCTAGAGTATCATCCGGAGAAGCCGGCGCTGAATGCTTCTCCGGCGAAGAAACGTTTCGGTGAGGTGGCCAGTGCGCCTCAATACGTGCCCTCATTGATAGTGGGCACAAATGGTGCGGGCGGCGACTGGGAGGAGCCGGACAAAGAGCTGGTGGTGCAGCCGGAGCCAGACTTGCCAGAGACAAGCAGCGCAATCCAGCCAGAGCAGCAACAGGCGTCGAGCGACGGCGAAAAGAAATCGTCCTCTGCGCGCAGCGAGAGTCGCAAGCGTGAGCACAAGTCCAGCAAGGAGCGCGACAAGGCAAAGGAACGCCGAAGCTCATCACATAAGGATAGGGAACGCTCTGAGCGTCGTAGTTCCAGCTCCAAGCACAAATCCTCCACATCCTCAGCATCCTCGTCGCATAGAAAGTCCTCTAGCAGCGATAGACATCGCGATGAGAAGCCTTCCGGCAGCAAGGAAAGGAGCAGTTCATCTAAATCAGCAACAGTATCCACCTCGTCATCATCATCCTCCAGAAGCCGCCAGCACAGTAGTTCCAGTTCCAAGTCAACATCGCGCAGCTCCAAGTCCAAGAGCTCATCCTCCAGCTCCAGTAAAAGCAAAAGTAAGTCCGAAACGGAGTCAGCAACAGACACGGAAACAATAGCAACAAAAACAACGGCATCTGCAACTGCAAGGGCAACTCCTGTGGCCACCGCGGTCAATGCTGATCTCGTCGAGGACTTTGACATGGACTTCGATATCGATGTGGCCACCTCCGAGGCGGAGATTGTGCGCCAGTGTGAAATGATCTTCGATGAAGTGGAGCAGGAGTTTGCGCAGCTGCACAAGGCGGAGGAGGCGAGCGCGGAGTGCGTGCGCAAACGGAAAGCCCCCTCGCCGGACATCGACGCCTACACCGAGGCGGCGACGGCCGCCTTGCAGAAGCGTCGCGTAGCCCACGAAAACGCGGATAAGTGCAAGCCCCAAGCGGCGACGGCGGTGCACAAGCCCAACCACATACGCAACGCCATGCAGGCCATATTCGACAGACGCACCGAGCTGCGGCGCCAGGAGAAACTGCGCGCCGAGGCGGATGCCGAGCAGCTGCGCCTGGCACAGGAGCGTGTGCGCGTGGCGCAGGAGGAGCTGCGCGAGGCAAGGGCCAAGACGCTCACCCCACTGATCTCGCGCAGCGCACTGACTCCACCAACACGCACAGGTACATTTCTGAACCGATCTAGTATATATATATATATATTTCTAATCGGCAACTCGGATCGGTCCACTATATCATATAGCTTATCTCCCACAGCCAAAGTTGACAAAACTTAGTTCTTGTATGAAAAGCTCATTTGTGTTTTAAGAACGCCTAACAATTCAGCAATATATTAGCCATGTTTTATCAGTATCAAGCTACTATATTTAATAAGCACCCAGTCGAAAAATTAGTTTTTACCAAACTCGGCTATCATGATTCATTATGTTTTGGATATCTTTTCAACATTATATCGGGTTTGGACAAACTATATTATAAAGCTCTAATAGAAACAATTAGCGGAAAAATAATTTTTTTTTGTGAAAAGTATTTTTTAGATCTCTTTACAAAACTTGGCAATTGAAAGTTTCATTCTACTGCTAACTTATAAGCAAAATTTGATCAACTTCGGATTACTATAGCATATAGTGAGAAGTTGTGTTTTTGTTTACAATTTTTTGTTTTCAAAGATATCCCAACCAAATGTTCAATATATATATATAATATAAGCGTCTACAGGAACAATCTGTTTGACGAACACAGTTAAACTTTGGGCCTCCGACTATGCACCTTAACAATATAGCATCCATAGAAAGAAGTTTTTTTTATTATATTAATAATTATATTGCCCACCTTGTATATGTCTGCAAGAGAACTCAATCTTTGGCAACCCGAAGATAACTCTTTAATATTACTTCCATCTATTGATGCTCCTCCCAATCCCCGTAGCACGCACCATAACGCCCGTGGCCAACGTGATAGCTATTGCACGCGCCAAGAAGAAGATCGAGGAGCTGCAGGCGGAAAAGAAGCCCGCCTTTACCGCAGCGCAAACGTTTAAAGGAGGCATCCGCATGGCACACAAGCCAACGGCGGCACTGGATAAGGTAGCTCCGGCAACGGATGCCGGTGCCGCCAAACCACCGGTGCTGGAGCCGCAAAACTCGAAAATATCGTACAACATTCGCATGCAGTATTACGAGATGATGGTGAAGCAGTGCACCGTCATCTATCCACAGCTGACTGATGCTTGGGAGCGGGGGCAGGTGGAGGAGCTGGCCGTCTTCAAGAAGTGCAGCACGCCCGCCATCTACAAGAACAGCTGCATGCTGACCATCAACAAGCTGCGCAAGGAAGCCATCGAGGCGGGCACCCGCCCGAGCGTGGCCAACAAGACGGTCTCACACGAAATGATGCTCGGTGGGAAGCGGGCGTTGAGCACATCCTGGAGCGTCGAGAAGAAGGAGTAGGTTGATAAGATAGAACTCTCAATTTTATATTAAATTCGCGCTCTCTCTCAGCAAATTTGGATCCTCGTCGGAGCCATTTGATTCGCTGGACGCCGTGAAGGCCTACGACATGGTCTACGATCTGCATCTGACCGATGAGCAGCTGGTGGAGAATGGCTACCCACGACCGGGGAGCGGACGCGGCACAGCCGTCATACGCGCCTGCCGGCCCAATCGTCGGCCCAACGAGACTGAACGCTACTGCACACGCTGCGGCAAGGTTTTCAATCTGTCCATCTACGAGACGAAGTGCACGGACATGTGCAACTATCATCCAAAGAGCACGGGCTATCGGCGTGGCTTTACAGATAATCAGCATCGCTGCTGCCAGCAGCCGGCGGGAACGCCGGGCTGCAGCTATGCCAACTATCACGTCAGCGACTACTATGATCCCAATAAACTGACCTGCTTTGTTAAGACCATCGAACGACCGGACGACTATGTGCCCACCAAAAAGGATATCTATGCCCTCGACTGCGAGATGTGCTACACTACGCACGGCATCGAGCTGACACGCGTGACCGTTGTGGACATTAACGGGCGCAGCGTCTACGATGCTCTGGTCAAGCCGGACAATCAAATTGTGGACTATAATACCGTGTATGTTGTGGCTGTTGCTGCCGTAAAAGTAATCAGCTTAATCTCTTGATATGTGTATCCTTTAGCTATTCGGGCATAACGGAGGCTATGCTGGCGAAGGAGACGCGCACGTTACGCGACGTGCAGGCCGTTCTTATGTCCATGTTTCATGCCAAAACAGTGCTGGTGGGTCACAGCCTGGAGAGCGATCTGAAGGCACTCAAGCTAATACACGATGTGGTCGTGGACACCTCAGTGCTGTTCCCCCACAAAATGGGCCCGCCCAAGAAGCGAGCCCTCAAAACACTGTGCATCGAAAATCTAAAGCGTATTATTCAAGAAAATGGTGCGTAGCTATGGCTGAAATTAAAACCGATGCATTCTATTTAATAATTCGTCCTTGCAGAGGCTGGCCACGACAGCGCTGAGGATGCGGAGGTCTGCATACAGCTCATTAAATACTATTTGCGCAACAAGATTAGCTGAACTGCGCCCGGACAACGCACAGATACTGGGATTATTGGTTCAGTTTCATCAATGCAGGCGCATTACATACATTGCTAATATGTAACTTTGCTCCCTGCTCAACCCCCCACTTCGTCCTAATTATTGGAATCAAAACGTATCCACTAAGTGAGCCTTAAGAACGCAAAAAAATATTTATATATTAAATAATAAGCTTAAAACATAGATTGTTCGTTTGCTTTAGCCCTTGGCAAGCTTCCAGATGCGCTCGAATTCTTGCTCCAGGCGTTTGGCTATGCCCGGCGAGCTGGTAATATAGAAATCATCACAGCTCCTGGGCAACGATATCCAGTTCATGGACCCAGTCATGGCAATGGTTAACGATGAATCTTTCTGAACTTGTGCCAGACGCTTGGCCCTGTAGCCATCGACCACGCAAAACTTGTGGTGCATTGTCAGCTTCTTGGTAGCTGTCTCCGGTGTTAGGCGGCGCAGCAGCAGGTTATCCTTGTACCTGCTCTTCAATATGTCGTAGTTTTTAAAGCATATAATGCGCACTCGCAACCCCCGCTTGCTGGCCCGAAGCAGCGCATCGCCAATGGAGTACGAGTCCATCACATAGATGGCCACATCGATCGAGTACAGCGCCCTGTCCAAATGCACGATAATGCGCTGCTGCTGCTTCCAAAGGCAGTAGGGCTTGTCGCATCGCGCCGAGGAGACTTGGTGCCGCACAAAGCAGTCGTTGAAGTACTGAAAGGACACGCACACGGTCTGATTGACGCGCTCTGCGATGCGCTGATTCTCCCACTCTCGCTTCACCTTCGCGTAGTGTGCGGCCAGTTGCAATGGCTGCATGCACACAAGTTTTATAAATTTTATTATATAGTATAACATTTTAATCTGTCAAAAGGATGCACGGGGTGCCAGTGTTCAGTGGTAAAGCGAATGCGGTGTTGTAAACTCTCAAAAACTATAGCTGTCGAAATGTATGCAAATGCAGTGCTGCCAATGCTCAATATTTTTTGTGCAGCTTTTGAAACGTCGTGTACGCAGTGCTGGTAGGTGTAAAAGCGATTGTAGCGTTGCCAACCGTAGCCAATCGTAGCTATATTGTCCGTTTGTAGTGCTGCCAATGCTTGATTCGAAAGCATCATATTGCAGCGGATAAATCATGTGCGTGTGCAGTGCTGCCAATGCATTGATAAAAAACATCAGCGGCGTTGCCAACAGCCTGCAATTTGGGACTATAGAAACTTGAGTGTAAAACCGACATCTATTGAATTTAATTTCAGCTAGCAAAACCTGCACAAATGCAGTGCTGCCAGCGCACTGTTTGAGAGACAGTGGAGCTGTCAACGTTCAATAAATATTCAGTGTTTGTTATTGAAATGATTATTGCTGTCTGAATAGCTTTGCTATGTACTTTATTTTGTATAGCATACTATTTTTTTTTTTACAAATAATTGGGTATACATATACACGATATAATAAGGTATACATATAATTAATCAGTATCAAAACCCATGTCAATATAGTGATGGTCCACTGTCCATCTGTTTGCTTCTATGCAATTTTGTCTCAGCTTAGAAGCTCTTTTAAGCTTTCTTCTAACATCGAGAGATCAGACTATTATATCTTATAGCTGCTATAGGAACAACCTGGCGTAAACTGAGTTTTGTAATAGAAAAAATAACAGTTGTTTGGTAAACTATAGCAAATTATTACTAATATGCCAACAATATTCATATGCATTCTTTTGTATTGTATGCGTATTCATCTATATGTATTTTATTTTCTGAATTACGTGAAAACCTTTTCCATTTCTTTATAGTATTTAGTATTTAGCATATAGTGTTTGTATGGTTGTCTTTTGTTCTTTTCACAGTCCAGAACTGAGTGTCAATCTTACCAATTATTAAAGAATATTTTTAAGCCAAAATTAAGCTCAATATTTCCATCAGCAGCATTCGAACGTATTCTTCAAGTCCGGGTCCATCGGGTCCATCTATTGATGAGTATTTTTTGCGCACATTTGCAAAGTTTTTCACAAACTTTTCTCAGGTGCCATAAAAAGTACATAAATTGCAAATTTGTAAGATATTTTTTTTTGTATCTTGTTTTCGGTTTTGCCTGTAGCTGCTGCAATCCAGTAACCAAAGTGTTGTTGTTTCTGTTATTATTTTAATGTAGTTTTAATCAGATTGCCGCAGTACTTGATATTTTCAATTACACGAGCAGCGGCTGTTGTCAGTGCCCGCGGCAACATCTGTTTACAATTTTGTTGCTGTTGCTGTTGCTGTAATTGTTATACAAGTATTTGCATGGTGTGGTTTTTCAATTTTTACCGTCACGGCGCTCCAGATTTCATTAAAGAACGCACAAAACTTTTTGCGTATCGAACTTTTTTTTGGCGTGAAATTCTATTAGTCGACAAAAAAAAGCCAAGAGAACGTAAGAAAAAATCGGACAGAAGTTTTATACTTTTATTGCCATTGCCGCAGTAATTCGCAGTAATTGTTTCCGCCGGGCAGAGTTCTTGAATGGGGTTGCAGAAAGCGGAGGCGGCAGTCAACCAACCATGCGGATAGCTGATGAATACATACGCTCGTGTTTTGGGCTGTAGATACACGCATACATCAACAGCGTGTATCGAGTGGTTGGAGGTTTTGGGGAGTTGGGAGGGTTGGGGCTTGGTCTCTACACGTAAACCTAACGAAATGTAAATAATATTAGTGGTACTTGGCAATGACAATGTGCATATGTGGCCCAAAAACCTAAAGACCGCACACAGTGCAAACAAAACACACGCAAGTGCCGCTCGAGGGCTCAGCATCAGGCACTAGTCGGGGCCGAAGGAGCCGAAGGAGTCCAAGGAGCACAAGGAGCACAAGGAGCACCGGGTGGCCAGGGGCTAGTGTGTGCAAAATAAACACAAGCCCAAATACAAACAAAAAACACGTACACACACACGCACACACAAACACTAGGAAACTAGAAAAACAGTGTGTGTTGAAGGAGGTGGCGGTGGCGGGGGAAAGTCAGTGCTGCTTGACTTGTCCCTGTCACACATTGGGCGACCTGGTCAGGCGGAAGTATACTTAAGACCGTCGAAATAGAGGCATTAAGATCTTTACAGTTAATCCCTTGAGTAAATGTTGTGCGTTGTGTGTGTGTGGTCGCGACGACATTGTTGTGTCAATGTGTGCGTGCGTGTGTATTGCAGCTAGTAAGTACACTGTAAAAATTGCATATTTTTATTGAAAACAATCTGGGAGTTTCTTTATAACTATTAGGGAATGGGAATTTAATTAATTTACTTGAAATATACAAAACAGAATATTAAAATGATAATACAAATAATATTTCAAAACAATATTTTTGCATCTGAAATTAAGGCGTTTAGTATGTTATGATTCAATTCAATGATAATAAAAACTTTGATCTGAAATAAATTACTGGATATTAATCGGCGATTGGGTTGTTTGTCTGGGCGAGAAACTTTTCTGACGGCAACTTCAGTAAGTTATGGGTCAAAAGAGAGAGCCAGAAAGAGAGGGAATAATAGAGAACGTAAGATTCAAAAAGTAAATTGTATGACAATGTACCTTGAGTTTAATTATTATGATTTTATATTTAATTTTAAAATAAATTCCACTTAATTTAAAAACAAATATAGTTTTTTTTACTCGTAGAATATATACTCATGTAGACATAAAGAAGTTGAATGCGTGTATCCTTAGATAATTGTGTTTTCGTACAAAAATCAGTTTTCATACAAAAGACCAACTTTTCGGTCGATGTATGTACCTTTTAGGGTCGTAGAGGTTTCCTTCTTGCAAGCGGAAAATTCAATTTTAACTTTGATGTGACCTTTTTTTAACCAAAAAGCTGCAAATTTTTTTGGGGCTTAAAATTAATTTAGCTTAGAATCAAAATACCTTAAGAAATTAAATCGAACTATTTTCAAAATAGATTGAATGTGTTTTCATAAAAAGCTTATAGAACATTTTTTTTGCTGTGTAAATTGTCTAGTTGTTGCTGTTGTTTTTGAGGGCATTAAAAAAGGCTTAAAAGCTTGCCTACATTCATTTTGGGCGCCGTGTCCTTTGCTTGTTGTCCTGCGCCTTGGGCCGCGCTTTATGTGCGCTCCTGAATATTTCAGCTAACCAGCGACAATAACAACAACAGCAACAAGGGCCACATGCGTGCAAGTTAAGTGCTTAAAGCATTTAGCTTAACGGTTTTGGCTTTTAATTTGCACTTTCAGCTAAAGAAGTATCTGAGAGGGGGGAGTAGAAGGCGTCACGTATTTATTTAAGCAAATTGCACATACGCCGCTTTGGCACAGCGCTGAAATATTAAAGCTTCCTGGAAAACTGAAAATAATGCGTGTCCCAGAGAAAAGTCGACAGACCAGCTGGCAAGCTGGCAAAAACCTTTTTACAACTTTTCTAGAGCCAAACCCCGAAAACCATCGCCAGTCCCCCATCCGCCGAAAAAATAAAACTGTTAAGCTCGCGCCGCCTACAGCCCCGCCTACATATATAAATAAGGCGGCAAAAAGGCAGTGCCGAAAAAAAAGCGAAGAAGAAAGAAAGCAGGCGAGAAAAGCCGGCGGTAAGCGCAAAATAAAGTCATCACAAACATATTAGCAGCGAAAAACACCTGAGCAAATAGATTTATATGCACGATAAAGCACAGAGTAATTTCCCGTAGATCCTGTCGCCGGCCCAGCCGGCCCAAGCTGCACCATCCCTCCCCCCTTGCCACAGCACTTCGCCTGTTGCCTAAGCCACAAAGTAGCTGGGGCCCAAGATAACATCACTTTATTGTAAGAAAGTTAAAACACAGAAATGCAAGCCAAAGTCAAATAGTCCAAAAAGGTGGGCCAAGGTGTGAGTCTGTGGGGTGTGGGGCGTGTGTGGTGTGTCTGTGTGTCTGTGATCAGGCCCTTAAAAAATGCCAAAGGTAAAAATGCCAACACATGCTCAAGAAAAAACATAGAGGTAAATGCGACGAATATTAAATGCCCTCACAGATAAGTGCAGAGAAACATTGGTTATTATAGAAGATTTGTATTTGATTAAATAAAATAAATATGCTGACTTTCTAGCTTTTTCTTTTAAAGCAACGACAAATCAAATTAAAATTAAATTAGCAATTAAATATACAAATTGTAGATTTTAGGTAGCTTTAACTCGAGTATAAACAGCAAAATAATTTTTAATAAAATTGTTAAATATAATAATAATAATAGGGTAAAGGTAATTTATGCATGAACAGCCTAGCAACCAACCGTAAAATATATTATGTTTACTTATTTGTATTAAACGCTTGAATTTTGATGAATGACTATATAGATTTAATATTTGTTATTTACTACAAATAAAACCAACAGTTGATAGCAATTATTAGTTTGCTTTTGAAGTACAGATATCTTGATTTTCGGAGATTCAAATATTCAAGGTTTCTACTTTAGCCAAAAATTGCTCGACTTCATCTCAAAGCCAAACTACCCGTTGTGAAAAGTAGAATAAACTTTTCGATGCCATTTTGGCTTTGGCTTACGAGCGATTTCCGTTTTGGCGGCTTTCGAGTGCGAAATTATAAAATTTGTGGCACACTTGAAGGCGCTGCATGCAACCAAAACTAAAGTTGGTAATAGATACATATAGGACATATGTATGCCACCAGGGGAAAAACGCCAGCTGCACTTACACGCTGCCCTCGCCCCAGTGGAGATGATGACAGTGTGAGGGTAGCTGCAGTGAACGTGCTGCACGTGCAACTGCCATGTGGCACACACACGTCGCGCTTTTATTTTGTACTTAGCTGAAATAAAGAACAAAAAAGAATAGAAAACATTTTTTGCCAGAGGACGCAAGAGGTCAGCCCAGGCCATTAGCAGCTGAATGCTTGACAAATAATTAAGGCAAAAACAACTATTCACACACACACACACACACACGCACACAGAGAGACATGAATGATGGCGTCTATCGAAGGATATCAAGGATATCTCAAGGATGACAATCACAAATTGGCACTGCTCGACATGACAGTCAAGTGGCTTTCGGGCCAAAGTTCAGGCAAAAACTGGCAAAGATTTGTCGCGGTTGCCAATTCAAAAAAAAAAAAAAAAACTAGAAAAAGTTAATTGCAGTTAATGACTACATTAATCACAAGAAAATGAAGCACGGCACAGTTGACAATAAGCGCCAAGCGACAAATGAAGAGCCAAAAGGCAGCCAGACAGCAGACAAGAGAAGAGGCGACTATTAACACCGATTTCCAGACTTTATGCACTACAAAAGGCGGCAAAACAATGGCCAAAGTTGCCACTGGCTGGGGCGGGGCAAGCGGCAAGAGGGGTTGGGGCAGGCAAAGACTTGGCGCAACAAGCGCCGGCAACAACAGGAAGCAAGCGCGCGTAGTAGGAAAAGCAATTTTACTGCGAGCTTCCTTTAAGACAAATAAGTCAGCTGGATCAAAAGGGGCTTTCAGGCGTGGCACAATAGAAATGAATTATAAGCGGGTGGTGAACATGGTGGACACCCAACTACCGCAATGTCAGCGACAATAATGAACTATGCTGCCATGACGGATGATTCTGCTTTTGAAGCGGAGCCGAGTCCAAATCCCCCTCCCAACCCACAGTGCAGCAGCAGCAGCAAGAAAAGGACAATTGCCAGACGGCGGTATGTCCAGTGTGATTAGGATTGCCTTACCGAAAGAGCTTAGCTTTTTTTGTTTTTATACTTAATATATATACAAATGTAAATAGCTTCATTCGGATTTTTTGATCTACAAAAAAATAAATGTTGTAAAATAATGTTAAAGAAATTTTCTTATCCTATTAATTATTTTAAAACCAATTTTCGGGACTTCTCCAATTTCAACATTGATTTTTTTTCGGTTGACTTCCATCAAATTCAACAATATTTTTTTTTCAAATTGCGAATTACATTTAATTTTAAACAACACAATTCGTTAAATTGCACAACATATTTTACCAAGTCACAATTTTCGAGTTTCCTTTGATTTATAATTTTCAAATTTTATTGTAGCAGCTTTGAACTCGTTCTAATTCACCTAAATTTATTTTATTAGACAGAGAGAGAGAGAGAGAGAGAGAGAAAGTCTTAAGGAAAAGAGAGAGAGAGAGAGAGACAGAGAGTCACTCATCCATAAAAAAAACACAACTGTTAAAGTACATCTTTTAAATAACACACACGTATCACTAAAAATATTAAAAAGGCTGCAGTCTGCATTACATGAGCAGAGAATCGTCATTGGAACAACTCGCTGCGGTTGATATATTGATTCGATTGACAACTCTATAAATAATAAATGCTGTTATATTGCGCTCGAATAACAACTCGTTCAATTTTCAATTAATAACGTAAAGAAAGCTGAAACAATCTAATGCAAAAACCACAGAAACCTTTCGTTCAGCTCTGAACTGAATTGTTGGCCAAACAAACAATGAGTTAATTAAACGCAGTTCGTTAATGAACTTCTTATAGATTGTGCTGATAACTGATAACTGATATATGTGAGCAGCTAGTCGATATTGTATAACTGAGCTGAGCTGGTCAGGTAATGAGAAGCACGTCTCCGTTGGCGGCAGTTGCCGCACGAATGCGCCGCATAACAAGGACCCAGCTCCAAAGAGCTGATGCAGCTGGCCAAGGTGCGGTGAAAGGCACAGCTTTGGCTCGCACTACTGCTGCTGGAATGTGTGTGGGTGTCAAAACAAAGATGTCTGTGGAATTTATGCAACATGAGAGCGTCTTTAACTTATCCAATTAAAACTCAATAAACGCGCCAAGCCCGACCCGACCCGACCCATGCCCAAATAAAATAAAGATGCCAGCCATGCCGAAGGCAGGTTAAAAGTGCGGCAAGCGGGGGAGGGGCGACGGGCTGTGTTCAATAAGAGGCGGCAGCTCCTGGCAGCTGTTGGCTGCTAGCTTAACGCAGCGATTACAAGTGCCTTCAGCTTGTAATCCACTTTTGGAAATGCAGCCAGTGCCGTTGCCAGGACAAATGCGAGTGCGAGTGCGAGTGCGAGTGCCTGTCTGCCAGCCAGAATGACAGCCACAAATTGAAGATGACAAAATGTCTAAACAAGCGCTGGTGTGTGTATGTGTGTGCTTGGGTGTATAACTGTGAGCATATCTAGCGGAATAATCAATAAATTACACACCTGTCTGGCCACAGCAAATTTATATGTACAGTGAAAGCTCTGCCAAACGGACAGCTTCTTTTCCTTTGGTCAACCAGATTTTGAGATGCCAACATTTTCTTTCCTTTTTAAATTAGTTGTCCAAAAATTCAGCCGAACCTAAGCCCACAACTTCTTCTTCAGTAGAAAAGGAAACCAACAATTTTGAATTTGCTAAAATATATTTTTGAATGCAAACTAATGTGACGCATTATGATTCATAGCAAAACGTTCATTGATGTAGGAAATTAGGCTTACGAAGAATATAAAAAAAGAGTTAAAAAATATATAATAAAAATTTTTGTTTTACGTTTTAACTAAAATAGCATAATTTGTAAACATGTATTTGGAATCAAAACCCTTTGTGTTTCCTGGGATTCGTATACCTATACCGACTGTTTATCTGTCTGATCATATAGATAGCTCAAATATTGAGCACTGCTTGTGTTTCTATTTTCCTCAATTTTTTATTATATCTTCTACATATTTCTTTTTTTTTGCGGTCATTGTCCAGTGTGCATTCAAGTGCGCATTCACTGTACTGGCTTTACTATACAGCTTAGAGTTATGGCTTTGACTGCGTCGAAGCGGCAAAGCCGGCGCCGGAATATAGAAAATATTTTTCAAAAGATTCCGACGGCGCATTCCGCAGGTGCCATTTGCCAATGCAAGATGCCGCTGCCGCTGCCGCTGCCGTTGTCCTGGTCACTAGTCGAGTGCGCCGTTGGTTCGTTTTGGGTTCGGGCGGCAGCTTCAATATTTCACGCTGGGTAAATTCTCGATTGTGTTGGGCTTGGCGGCGGCCGGGCACTTGGTGGTAATTGTGCTGCCAAGCACTAGGCAAGCACATTGTTAAGCATTTTTACCGGTTCCAGCGAGTCCGGCTCTGGGCTCTGGACTCCGGGCATGGTTCTGGCTTTGGGTGCTGTGTCTGTTCCTTAGCTGGGCTGAGCTGAGCTGACTGAGTATTTGTGCGTGCCATTCTGACAGGCTGCGCTGGCAGCACTGAATTTTTGATTTATGTGCATTACTTATGCTTTTACTTAGTTGTCTTGCTTCGGCCCTCTCTCTCTCTCTCTCTCTGCTCCATTCGCCGTATTGCTGTCTCTGTTTGACGCTTATGTGCGAGCCACCAAATTGATGCTAAGTGCTTGGGCGCGTGTGCAATATGGGTTAAGCGCAGGCGGTAGCAGGAGCAGGCGCCTACACTTGAAGAAAAACCATGGGATTTATGCGCAAGGTAATTAAAAAAATTTTATTTTATTTATTCCAAGCGTTCCTAACTCTAGACATAATCTAAAGATAATCTAAGAAATGTTGTACTGTTACTAAGCTTATTTCACGATTATTTGAAGCTTCATTTATAGAAATAAAATATACATGTTCTGCTCATATCAAGAAAACGTGCAGCTAAGTGTAAAATTTCTAAATACCTTTTCAGTATTACTTGAAAGATGTACATTAAGAAAGAAAATATTATTTTCGTGCTTAAATCAAGCAAAATTAAAAATGGAGCTAAGCTTGGTATTCTTTAATCTTCGTTTTGAAATGTTTTATTCCAAAATTGTTAAAAACTTAAAGCTATAATGTTTAACCTAAAAATCTCTTTGCTTCAGTTCATGACATTTTGCGTATATTTAAAACTTAATCTAAGCTTATTTCATAAATTAAATTAAAAGTTATCTAGAAAAATGTAGGCATTTAGGCAATGAATATTGTAAACTTAATCTAAGACAATTCTATTTAAGTGTCTTACTGATTTTATTTTAGGCATTTAGGTAGATTTTTCTCTAAGTGTAGCTGGTTGCGTTGCAGTGTCGAGCCTTTTACAAACGAGCCGCACACACATGTTTGTATGTATATACATATATATTAAATGCCATCCTTGGAGAGTCATCAGCATTCTCGAGCGGTTTTTATTTCCGTTTTCATTAGTTGCTTTTTACACAAGTGCCGCCCACACATACAAACACACGCACACACACGCATAATAGCATTAAAGTCTCGTTTACGTCGTGCCAAGACACACACATATCTATGTGTTATATATATGTGTGTGTGTGTGCTGGCTTTCTACTAGTTTGTCAATGACAGCCATTTCTATGTTTGTGCACGTATTTTGCTGTTGACATTCCCCGAGCTGTGGCCAGTCCAAAATGAGTATGAAAAATGCTTGCGATAATTTGTTGACCTCAACAGGCGATTTCTACTAAAAAAAAAAGAACAGAAAAATCACATTAAAGTCGACTTGAAATTATTTTGTCAAATTTTTGTTATCGGCTTGTGCAACGTTGCGTATGCTTGATAAGTGGCATTAGGCTCTCTGCGGCATAAGCGCGGCACAGACACGGACTAGATTTTTGGGCGCTAATCAAATCACGTACTTAACCAAGTAAAGTACACACACACATGCACTAGGAGCACAACACAAAGTATGCCATACGAAGAAAACGAGTCCTGAGACGTCACAACGGGGCCTTCGCCGGCAACGTCGCAGGCAAAGCAATGCGCATTAATAGCTTAGACAACAGATACACAAATGCCACAACTACAGTGAATCTGTTCTCGAAAGAACTCGCATTTTCCAAATAAATAATTTAATTAATATTATATATTATAGATTATATTAGATCTCTCGTTATGTGTTATTATATCAACTGAAATGAAAAAAAAAATTGATAATGCAAATTTTTGTGCAAATACCTTTTTTTTTTGGTTAATAATGAAATAAATAAATAAATAACAACAAAAAAAGATTTTAATTATTAGAAGTTTTTGCTAATGTTCTAATTAGCACTTGGCTCCAGGCATTTATAATTATCGAGCGACCTTTGTAAAAATTCATACTGTTGTGTTTGTTCTATGTTTTCTTATCTCGAAGATAAAAAACACGTTGCTTTCATCAGATGTTATCGTTTTTTTTTTTCTTATTGTTTGATTTGGAGGAGAATTGCAAATTTATTTTTTTAATCGATTCTGGTTGTCACAATTAGTAAAAAATACAGTCTTTAAAGTGATTGTGAGGGGTTGCAATATTTTGAAAGCTTAGAATTGCGAATTTATATTTTCAACTTATGTTATTTGACACAACTAGCATAAATAACAACATTACATCAAATTTTCTTTGTGAAAAATGCCAAAGTTGACGAAAACTTTGACTTGACTTTCGGATCTAAATCTTCCCTATTTAGATCTTTCGTAACTTTGTTAAAAGTGAACGGGTTTCATTTGCCATAAGACGAATTTGTCGATTATTTTGGAAACGTTCGTTGTAGGGTTGGTTAACTGTACACATGTATTTGCGGCACAAAAACTTGGCTTGGCACAAAGGCAAATTACGAGCGCATTTAAACTGGGGCGCGAGTGCTACTTAAATAACTCATTTAGGTCGCCTGATCCCCGGAGTCAGAGTCAATGTGTGTGTGTATGTGTGTGTGCGTGTGTGAAGCGCTGTCTGTGCGCGCGTACATAAAATCAACAATAAACTTTGTCATCTCAATTTGCTTATTACCAGCAGGCTGGCAAGGAAAGAAGGTGGGGAGGCAGCAGGCAAAACTTTCTTATTAATGGTGGCGATTTCAATGAGCTCACCCATCACCCAAACCCGCCGCAGCAGCTGCTTTCCCAACACACCCGAACATATGCATGCCACACGTATGTTTATTTACACGCATATGTATGTGTGTGTGTGTGTGTGTGTATGTGTGTTTCTGGCACTGCAGATAACACTGCGACAAGCACACATAGATACTCGCTGAAATTTTGATGTCAGGCAACTTCCTTGGCCTCACACACACTCACACTCACCGTCAACGTCGTCGTCACCGCCGCATCCTTGGAGACCGCAAAATGGCAGCGTGAGCTGAGGTCCTGCGGCGAGTCCTGTGTCTCATGTCGCTGGCATGTCTTATGCCTTGCGGTTAGCTGCAAGTCACAAATTGTAAAATCCATAATTAGTGTCTGTCTCGGCGCATAGACAGAACCCACCCAGCCAACCACCCACTACAAGCCACACACATCCGAGCAAAGTCGAGAGCAGCCAAAGCGTTCAGCTGAGCTGCACTTGAGCTGAGCTGGGCTGCTGCTCCTGGCAAGTAGTTGCTCTAATTGCAAGTAAATATTTTATGCGCAAGTCGCTTTTAATTGCCAGCTAAAATAAATACAAAATCATTAAAAAATTTTGTTTTTTTATTTTTTATTTATATTCCACATATAGTGCGGGGCATGGCCCACATTTGTAGTGGTTGGCTGGAAGTTTTAATGATGCAGCTACGGCTGCCACTTACGCATGCACCACATTAAAAGGCAGAACTGCTGGGGGTAAAAATGCAAAAATCACGCAAATTATCGAAACATGGGCAAGCACACTTCACAACTCGCTGCGACTTTGCCGCATAAATCTTGGCAAAGTCGAACAAAACATACAAAAAATGGAAAACTCTGCAAATCTGCTTCGGCAAGCATCTGAAAAAGTACAAAATTCTTGAGGTACACGCTACACGGGCCACGCCAAGCACAGCCCGTACTGCCCGTACTTACTGCCCCTTTCCACGCCTCTGTCCAGACATAAAGACCAACTTTCCAATGCCGCAAATTGCAAAACTTCCACGTTATCGCATGAAGTGCGAACATGGCGGAATCGATTGGAAATTGCAGCCGACAGATGGCTCTGTGGGTGGCTCCGAATTGTTAGAAACTCTCACCAAATAGCTTAAAGACGAGCCAAAAACAATTTGTAGAACATTGTAAAAATTGCAAATTTTAATTAAAAAGACAATTCACACAATATTTGTTAACATGCCCCCCCTGTGAGGGTTGAACTCACGGCCTTTGGTTTACGAGACCAACGCTCTACCACTGAGCTAAAGAGGCGGTTAACAGCGCGCTGTTAAACGTCTAACATACCTGTGACGCTTAACAGCTGGGCGATCGTTGCTGATAACAGCCGTTCTTAAATTCATTTCGCAACTCCGAAAAATAAAAAAAGTTCTAACCTGGCAATTTGATAGTTTTTTTTTAATGTTTTTAATTTAATTCTAAATATTTCTTCGAATAAATGATTATAACAATTTGTATGCTGCAATGTTAAAGTATTAATATCTTAGATTTGTTTATTTTACAAATTTGGTATAATTTTATATAACTGAAAAAATAAGTATATATAAAACTATTTATGCTTTACATTGATGCCTTTAAGATCGTTAGCTGCTGGTGCCCAATGAGCCATCACATATATAAATTGAAAGTCAATTGAGAGTATTATCCTTCGCTTCAGACCTGTTCTGTTTGAATTTTTTCTCTGCTTAACTTTTCGGTGCGCTGCGGACAGAAATTATGGCGGCCAAGGCAAAAGTTTTTTCGCCAACTGTCAAATGCAATTTAGTTGATAGGATCAAAATCTTTGTGCATACTAAAGGGGCTCAATGGCGCCCTGGCGTCCTATCCTCCGCTTTCTGCTCTACCCTCTACCCACTACCCTGTGACTGTGCTGCTGGCATTGTCTGCGGCTTTGCCACTCTATATGCAAAGGCAAAGTGACTGGCTGACTGTGAGAATTTTACGATTTAAATGCGATTTACGGCGCTAATTCGTAGTACCATCGGCATGAGCGAGCCATGGGCACCATAGTCTCCATTCTGCCAGCCAATTGAATGCCGTGGAGTCGTCTTGGCGTCCTTGTCGGCGGCTCTTTAAACCATGGCAATAACATTCAGCTTCATTTGATTCCCTGCACATTTATCATAATGGCGGCTGGGACGCCATGGGTGGTAGATATACGAATGGCAGGGGGTTGAGGGATGGGCGATGGGGAACGACAGCGAATGCAATTTTGTGGTTAAACGTTTGTAATCTGATTTAAATGGAAATTGTATAATGATATCATAGCTCAATTATGGGTCCTGCTGGTGCAGCGTATTAATTGATATTGCTTTTATTTATAACGCAGTATGCAAGAAATTAAATATAATGATTGAGAAATTGATACAACAGGCGAGAACTTTCAGTGTGTCAAATTATCATTGGGAAATTCGATGTTTTGGCATATATAAATTGAAGCATAATAGAAACTGACACGCTGGCAGAAAAACAGCTGTATATTGCTTTTCCAAATAATTACTTAACGTAACATTACACTTTAATAATTATAATCAAAAATAAAAAAAATTTTTTAATGTAGAATCGTTTTTAATGAAAAATCATGACCAGAATGCCGCATGAAAAGCGGTTCACTTTTGACAAACTTATGGGTGTTCAAATATGAGACCAAATGTATCCGAGAGCCTTACATGCCAAAATTTTTCTCAATTTAGGCATGATTTATGACAACAAATTAGATTCCCTCAGAATCAGGCTCAATGTTGATTTTTATACTATTTGTGGCCAGAAAAATCGATTAAAAATGCAAACTCGCAATTTTAAATTTTGAAGAAAAAAATTTGTACGAAAATGGGTACTTATGGGTGTTTGAAATATGAGGCCCATGGGTCCGAGAGCTTAACATGCCCAAATTTTGGTAACTCTAGCTTAAAAGCTCTGGCAGATATAGGCATATTCGATTTTTAGAGGTGGGGGCGTTGGTGGTACTCTAGTGGGCGTGGCCAAATTTGGTGGCTCTATCTTAAAAATTATGAGAAATATTCACTTTTTATTGATTTGCGATTTTGGTGTATCGACATGTTATCGAATTGCCAGCCTCCCATTGGGCGTGGCACAAAAATCTTAACACTTTGTCTGAAGAGGATAACTTTAAGTATATATCCAAAGTTGAAAGTCACTATCTTCAATAGCGCCGAAAAAGTTGCTTTCATCCGGACGGACAGACGGAAAGTATGACGGATATTGCACAAGCTCAATATACTAGTTTTACTTCGTGTATAAAAATATGAAACTATTTTAAAGGTCAAATCAACGAAAAGTATTTTTGAAGTTAAGTTTTCTTAAAGTTATGGTACTTTAAAATTGGGGTCATAGGGCTAATATTTTAAAATAAATTTTGTACCAAAAGTAATGACTTTAGATTTGTATACAGTATTTATCGACAACTATGAATAAAAACTCAATTGGGTATATTTCAACAGGAGTTTATGAACCCATAATTAATGTAGAAGTCAAAACACAAACTAAAATTTAATTTAAAAAAAAGTTATGATAGTTAAATAGTTGTTGTTTTAAGTATATGTATACTTGTTTTCAGACAATTAATTAGAGCAATTTAAAGAACAACTATACAACTCAATTTGAACATCAAATTTAATTTGAAATTTTTTATTAATTAGAGAAACTTTTACTTTTTAGCATGAAAACAAAACATTTTCTACGCTATATTTTATTTTTGCTCAGCGATATTACACTGAAATGAACATTGATTTTATAATTTTGATTAGAAATTTTGGTTAGAAAATGAAATTTATTACAACTCTATTTAACTTTGTAGTAATCAAATGTCTCAAATCATAATATTGGACTTTAAGTCCAGTCCTATTATGATATACAAGTATATTTAATTCTATTTTCCACATACCGAATACATTTCGTCTTCAAGTACAATGTAAATTCAATAGATTTATTTTTATTCCATTCAAGTTGCCTGCCATTGTGCATGGACCCTGGCGCTCAAGTTCTGCTCTCTCGTCTTTCGTGCGGTTGAACCCCTCTGCTCCGCACCGTAAACTACCCTACTCCTTTCTACTCTAGTCTATAATCTTTTGGTTTCTCAACTATTTCTAATGCGATGGCTGCCGTGCATTTCGTTTGGGCCCGGACAACAATTGGTTTGGTTTGGTTTGGTTTTGTTGAGCTGGCTGCTCTCGAGCTCGTTGTCATCATCTTATGCCACCTAGTCCGCTGCTTGTCTGCGCCCCTCGAGTGTACTCATCGTTTGGATGGCTCCACACTTGAGCAGCTGCGCCACTGCACCACCGCCTCGGCTGCCATGGCTGCCTCTACTGCCTTATATAATGGTAGGCAAATTCTGTTATCAGCTAACGGCGGCTGCTTTTAATGTGAGCGGCTCGTCCTTTGCATCCTTGCAGCCTGCTTTGCATTCTCCTCTGTGTGCTGCTGCTACTGCCTGATTATTTGACTCTAATGGCTTGATAAATGTGATTTCGAAATTGAGTTGGCGCATTGCATTTAATTGAATAAGCACCACACTCGCTATTCGCATATATCAGCACCCACTCCATTATACATATACGTTCAACTATATCTCGTCCATATATAATGCATATATCGCAGCTAGCACGTGCTGAATAATTGGCAACTAATTGAGAGCCAGTTAATATAAACTGTCGCGCCTGACTGCATATGGGGAATGGAGGAGAGGGGGTGGAGCTGGTGCTTTGTGTCGTAATATTGAATACGGGCCAGTTGTTTTCAGCGATTAGTTGCTGCTGCATCCGCGTTTTGTCTCCGTTTTGTGAGGTCCTTTGTCTTCTGGCAAACCTGTGAAATGCTGAGAGTAGACCAGGCGATTACCTAAAGGAAGGCTTGAGAACACTTGGGGGGAGCTTTATAAGGAGTTGAAAAGGTTCTGGACATGCAATGGTTAATTGTACAGGTTTCCATATAGTTTGAGAAATATGTGTATGTATAGTTAAAGATAAATGTTTAATTAAATGTAACTAATTTAATCAATAGAAATACAGATACAAAGCTACGGATACAGATACAGATAAAGATATCAATACAAATACATGTACAGATATAGATACAGATACATATTCAGATATAGATATAGGTACAGGTACAGATACAGATATAGATATAGATATAGATATAGATATAGATATAGATATAGATATAGACATAGATATAGATATAGATATAGATATAGATACAGATACAGATACAAATACAGATACAAATATGGTGGACTTCGTTTGGGTTTCGATTATCTTTCAGCCGAACTGAATTTTATTGTTCTTTTGTATGCATCATCTAGTTGCGATATATTATGCTTTCATGCAGCTGGCAAGAGTATTAGCAAATTAAAAAGATGTATATTCGCACCTATATGAACTGCCAGGCAATGTGTTAGACAGGACCAAAAGGAAAATTCACAGTTTGGGATATTAACACAAAGAGCTGACCCCAAAAACCAGAAACAACTTGATTTATAGGCGCGACTTTACGGCCATGTTTTGTATGCTTTGTTCATGTTGCTATTGTTGTTGCTTTCGTTGTTGTTGTTGTTGTTGTTGTTGTGACTGACAGCAAACTAAGTGCGAATCATTTAGGAACGGAACAGGCAGCACCCACTGCCTGGACGGGCCAGGCAAAAGTTTTAATAATAATTTGCAAATAAATTACAGCCAAGTTGGCGGCAGGCGCCGTTTGCCGTTTGCCGTTCTCCGTTCGTTGTTAGAGAGGGTCCATTAGAAGGCATTGAGCAATTGTTGTTGCTGCTGCCGCTTGTACATTAAGAACTCATTGGCATAAATTGCAATTTAATGTCTGCCTGCTTGCCTCTTCTTGTATCTACCCTGTAAGCATTGAAAAATGATGTAACAGGGTATATGGCAGTTGTGCTACAGTTGTGGATGCTAAATTTTTATGGCATATCCATCAAGGTATATATAAATACTCAAATTTTCTTTAAAATAGTAATTATCGATCAACAGCTAAGCATTTAGGATAAAATTCAATTGTATTATAAAAAAACTATATATATATACTCGTCTATGATTTAGAACTCGGATATATATAGTTTTTTTGAAACTTCTTCTAATTGATAAAAAATAGAGCTTTAGCTATGACAATGGGTATATGGAAAAAAACAAATATTATTATTAAGAGTTAGACGAATGAATGAATAACCAAAGGATGTGTTAAGATGTGTTAAGATGAAGCTCAGTTTCTGTGGTTGAACAGTTGGAAATAACTATAGATTTTATGACAATTCGAAGTTAGTTACAGGATATCTCCTAGTCGGGTAATCTTAACTGAAGTATTCCTATTTGTTGTTGCTCCGTTGCTGTTGCTGCAGACCTCTTAAATACGCCGGCTGCCAAATAGTTGAAGCATATTTATTGCTGCCCGGCACTTTACCAATGGCAGCTGTTGTTGTTGCTGTCGTAGTTGTTGTTGTTGCCACGATTCATTCGCACAGCAAGCGATGCAGCATTGCGCATACGCCCCATTGGCTGCTGCTGCCGAAGATAGCACAGCGCGTGGAGCGTGCCGTGTGGCAGGCGTAGCATACTTTTCAGCGCGGGCATTTCAGTTTTATAGCTTCTCGCACTTGTGTGTTTATGGATTCGCACCTCAATTTGCCTCTTGTCTGATTTCGTCGCGCCCCTTCCGGTCAGTTCAGACCCCTCTCTTACGCACCAGCTGCTGCTCAACAAAATAATAATGCGATTATATTTCAGTATAAATGTTCGCTTCACGCTTTTGTTTCTGTCTCTGATTGCTGTCCGCTCTGGGAGAATGCCAAAAGCAGAGGGGGCTTATGTTGCAGTCAGTTAATTGCATCGAAAGTTGCTCTGGCCATTAATTGTATAGCTGTGTGGCGTGGCATAAAAGCGAGGTGAAATTTGTTAAAGCCATTTTGGCAGCAAGTGCATAAAAATTGTCTCGGCCACGGGCTGGCAGCCAAGTGCAGCAGCGCGTCCTTGGCCGTAATGAGCAGCAAGTTCGCTCCGTCTTGCTCTCGCTCGCTCTTTATTTGCTCTCTCACTCTCTCGCTTCACTGACGCCATAATTGTGTATGTAATTGTAAACGCTGAATTAAACAAGCGTCATTAAAATGTAATTAATTGTAATTTACGTTCACGTTCCGCTGTCCTTCGCGCTGTCCGCCAAAGGTGTTGGCCACATTGTCCATCCGGCCGCATCTTTATCCCAGTTTTCAAGATGAGCCTGGCTCGCTTTTTTTTGTGTTTTTTTGCTCTTCTTTACGCTACGTTTGCTTAACGACTTACCTTTCCGCGCTTGGTCTTCAAATAAACCAACAAAAAGTCTGTCTACAAGAAAAATACGTTGAAAAACTTTCATGTTTCTGGTTAATTAATTAAATTGCAATTAATATGATAAGTTGATTTACATGTGCATTTTGTGATTTACTTTCCCACACTCACAACCGCACACACATTTTATTTGCCCACTCAATTGCGTGTAAAGTATGCAGATTTAATATTCACAAAATATGAAAAATAAAACCTGAAAGAAGAGTTTTGAAGTGCAGCAAAATAAATACCTTTGCAGAGATTAATGATGTGCGCTCTATATTTGAAGTTAAATATATAGATATATATATATATAAATAAATATATAATTCAAACATGTGTTATAAAGCACAGCGTTGATGTTATTTTGTCCAAAATATTAAAAATACCCAAAAAGTTGTTCATACAAAGACTATTTTTGCGATTGTTCGATAAAGGTCAAATGCTAGCAGTATTTGGTAAATATATTAGGAATATAATAAATCTCAGAATTGCTTCAGATATTTGGGAAAAGAAAAAAAATATTTTACAAAAATATATATATACAATATACAATAAATCTTGATACCGCTAAAAAGACATTAAAGGTAAAGAGCCGACTTCAATTCATATACTTTCTAGACATAAATTTATAAAACAGTTATGCTCAACTCTATGGTGCTCACTATGCCATATATAATGACGAGTATTCATAATATTTATGCCAGCCAACGCTGCGTATGCGCAATCAATTGAGCGTCAAAATAGTTTGGCAAACTCAATTACAATCTTGGGCTGGCAACTGGCAACAGACTCGTTTAATGAGCGCAGCGCAGACTTGAAAATTGATGTGAAAGCATTTACATAAATAGCGCGCAGGCAAAAACAAAATAATTAAAATGGGGCAACAACAACAACAACAACTACGACAACAACTGCGACTGCAACTGCAAGTGGAAGAAAAATGGCGCGTTTACATGCAAATTATGCGAACTGTGGCAATAAAATGTTGCGCACGTTGCGGAGACGAAATGGAGTCGCGCGGCTGCATAAATGTATATATATATATATATATATGTATATAAACATGTGGCAGCCACTAGCTGCTTGCCACTAACAACATTTGCATATTCTAATTATAAGTGCAACAACAGCGGCATTTGTCATTTGCCATAACGGACAAGGGCCTCGAGAGGCGCCACGCGAGGAGGCAACTACTTAGCTATAGTTCAATGCGCAGAGCAATGTCCCTTTGCCTTTGCAAGGACCTTCGATGCAGTCGCTAGCAACAATGCCAACACACACACACACACACACACACACATACACACATTCACACACCCTCACAAAACTTGTCCATGTACAATTTTTCTATTTAATTTTCTTATGCGCATGCAGCTGCTGCTGCTGCTGCTACTGGCTCCTTGGTTTGAAGGATAACGCGTGCAATGACATGGAGAGCTCCAGAAAAAGGAGCAGCATCAGCAACGGCATCAGCATCAGCAGTTGAAGGGGCAGGAATTCCCTTGCGTGCGTGCCACACACTCTTTTGTATTAGTTTCATTTCGAGCTGCTACTTTGGCTATTTATTTAGATTTCATTTTATTTTCCAGCGTCGGGCTTAGGGCGTCGGGGTGCCTGCTGCTGGTTTAATTGACTGTGGCTAAAGGATATTCGCATTCTGCTGCCTTTGCTGCTACTGCTGCTGCTCGTTAATCAGGCCTGACTTTAAGTCGCCAAGGAATTTAAGCGCCGGACCGTGCACCCTCAAAAGGTGCAATCAGGCATGTATTTTTATAATCGCATCATGAATTCGATATCAGGCATCAAACAAATATTGCGCAAGGACAATTGAGTAAGTGCACAAAGCATTTCAAAATACAGTGAAAGATTGAATACCGAACGAGCTCCTTTGAGGGCTTGCCTTCCTTAGCCGAAACATTTTCTTAGTTCCCATCATGTTCCTTACATTGAAGGAAGCAGGTTTATTTGTTGTATGCAAAAAGAAAATGAGATTTACCACATATTAAAACAAATAAAAATAATAAAATAAAATAAATAATTAAATAAAATTACATTTGACCAACCCCTTGGTTTTTTTTGTTCAACAACTATAGAGTTGGCGTAAATTTCATTCAATTTTAGTTTGAATTTAGTAATTTATTTCTCTTAACTTTATTTTCTTAACAAACTTTCTTAATTTTTTAAATAAATAATGTTGTAGTCATATAGTTAAATTAAAAGAAAGTTACTGTCGACACACACACGTGTAAGGTAAAAAAAAACCAATGAAAAGGATAAATATATACAATGTTTATACTCATTTTTTTTTGGATTTCTTTACAAGCAAATTATATATGTAACCCCAATTACAAAATAAACATAGAACATTTATTTCTATAAAATATTTTCAATGTCCACTCAATCGAGTTTTCACTGTGCTCGCATTGTGCATTGGGCGCTTTTTTGGGCTAGCCAATGAAGCGCATGCTGTGTAGAAATGCAAATATACCAGGCAGCCGGCAAGAAGCATGTTATGCAATGATAAAGGCAATGCCATGCAAAAAAAAAGAGAAAGAAAAGAACCGTTCAATAAGCTTTTGTCACTTGCATTGGTAAGGACTTTCGGGGCAACTCTCAACGCTGGCAGCAACGCAGTCATCCATATTTGCCATTCCGTTTTGGGCATTTGTCGAGCTACACAATTTGCTGCTCAATTGTCTTGGCAACGTCTGCCCCCCCCTAAGCCTTACCCCGTTTCACTCTTCTGTACTCGTTCTGGCCCACTCGTTGTGTGCCATAATTCAATTGATTCTTGGCAACATTATGTATATACAAAGTGCTCATCATGTTTATCGCTGGCAATAACCGAAGAGTCGGGCACCTGCATCAGACAGGCACTCACACATTCTGATATTTTTATCTATATGTATATGTATACATATTTGCCGTAAGCCTTTTTCGATGGGTTGCACTTGAGCCTTCGAACAAATGAGCTCTACATTATTACGTTTTCTGTCAAGTGCTCCACACTGAAGCAGTCGCAGCTTAACGCTTCCCCCACGCGCCCACATCCACACTCTATAATATCAGACTTTCGTGGAAGATACTGTTCACTTTTGTAATCCTGAACTTCCTTGAATTGTCCTCTTAGCCAAAGCGCGAGTAAACATGTTTTCTATTATCCCAATTAGGTTGGCTTTATTCAAATTCTTGCGTTTGCATCTGCATTTATGTCAAGTACATATAATTATAACTTAATATGCCCTCATTTGTCGGTTTCTGGAATTAGTTTTACAAAGTAAAATAAAATTAAATATAAAAATTATTATCTTTCTTTGTATTTAATAAAGCGAATTTATCTAAAATTCGATACAAATAGTATCAATTACAAGATTTTATTGTTAGATATAGTTGACTTTGTAATACACTAATAATTTGCATGCCATCTAATTGAACATAATCTTCAAATGCCGCATTTAATTTAACTAAAGGATTCGCTCGAGCTCTCCATTTTCCATTTGCTGCATTTGGGCAGAAGTAGGTGGGTAATTTACATGCTATAGATTTTTGTGCCGTACAAATAAACAAGATACATTTAATTTTCCTGGTGACCTTTTTGCCATCATTTTAATTTATAAATACCAGCAACGATAACAAAAACAAAACCAATAATAATAATAATCATAAATAAACATGTTTTCAAAGGGTTTTTATAGCCACTGCCTGAAAACACAAATAGCAAAAACAAAGAATTGCAGCAAATTAATCAACTTTTGTTGAACAGCGTCGGACCGGACAGGACAGGACAGAACAGGATACTATTGGACAAGACATACGCATTGGATACGCTGCCGGAATTCATAATTTGCATAAAGTCAAATGCAACGGCGACTTTCGTCCTTTTTGCCTTTCACTCCAAATGAAATATAAATTTTGCTTAATCAACAATGCACGGGTGTGTGTGTCTGTGTCTGTGTGTCTTTGTGTCCTGAAACCTTTTACTTATTGACGGAGTTTAAGGCGAGTGGTCGCTGGATGGTCGCCAGTTTCTCTGTTTATGTTGAGCTATGCAAACAGCATAAATGAATGCGGCGACTTTTGAAAATTATTATTTGCTTTATTTATTATGCATTGAGTATGGTGTGTGTGTATTTGTGTGTGTGAGTGTGTATTAAAGAAAAGCCGCTAGAGGCTACTTTTGTGTGTGTTTCAAGTTAATTTTTTGTTCAACTTGGAAAGTTTGATAGATAGATTTGATAAAACCCGAAATTTAAGAAAAACACAATATTAAATTTGCTTTTCTCTGCGATTTTTACAATCACAAATAGTGTTATTTTGAGAAATTCTTAGGACTGAACATCTTATTATAGTAATATGTATATACTTGACCTTTTTTAAAAATGTCAACACATTGAACTAAGTGTTTTTTTGTTGTTCTAAGGCATTTGTAAACATATTATTAAGAAAAGGAACAAAAAGCATAAAATAATTTGTTTAATAATAATATGTTTATATTGGAAATATTTAAAGTGCATAACGATTTTGGAAATGGTAAAATTTGTTGTTCTTCAAATGTATTATTCACAGGCTTATTATGATAATTATTAAGAAAGAGGTATACGAGGAATTAATAGCTACTGTATCAGTATCTATTAAGTTGACGGGTGCATTATTTTAGTTGTTATTTATAATTTTGTCTGGTAGGAGGGAGGTGTTGAGGGGCTTGTGTAATTAAGCGGGCCGCCACGGAAATAGCACTTTAAGTGGGCAGTTTTTGGGACACAAGTTGGATACGCAGGACGCAGTTCGTTAAAATAGCTGGCAATTGGCACGTGACTGGACTGACCAAAATAATCCCGAGTTGAGTCCTGGTCGCCACTTGCTGGCATCCGCTTTGCGTGTGATTTAAAAATAATTAAACACGTACAGCGAATAACTGTAATTTTCAGGCGGCCAACACGCAGGGGCTGTGTGAGGGGCGAGGTGGAGAGGGTGGGGCTTAGAGAGGCAGCGGTCATGCAACGAGAAATTTAAAATTAACATTTTTATTTATTTGAAAAATAACGCTTTGAGCTCCGGCTCATTGGGCAATGGGCAGTCGTTGCGTGAGGAGCGGCAGCATGTCCTGGCCGAGATCCTGCTGTCTGTGGATGCTGGCATTGACGTGTTGTTCGGCCAGCTTGGGCTCGAACATTCTGATGATTACCATGGGCGGCACGAAATCGCACAAAATACCGTTCTGGGCATTGGGACGAGCGCTTATCAGGCGGTGAGTTGGACGGGATTGTACTGTAGTGTACTGTTCTGATGCTAATCCCTGCAGCGGCCATCAGATTACGTTTGTGAATGGCTTTGAAGCGGATTTCCATGTGGATGGCCTGGCTGAGGTGACGCCGTTGCGACTCGTTCAATATATACAAAACTATACGGATTGGGATTTGGTGGGCGCACGCTATTCTGGCCACGCCCCAGTCTCAATGGGCGATGCGATGCGATATCCAATTGAGGTAACTGCCATATGCGCCACATCAAAGTGGAATTAACAAACACACACACACACACACACACATACTTGTATAGTTGCCACGTAGAAGGATAAGCTTAAGGTTGACGTTTATTACTCAATACCCGATAGGCGTGCAACAGTTTGCTCAGCGATCCTGCCACACAACGTCTGCTGGGGCAGACAGCGCATGGGACGGATGGACGGGCGGGCCACAGCCCCTACCAGTTGGCCATTCTGGATGGCGCATTTCCGGAGTGCGCGCTGGGCATTGTGCATCGCTTAAACGTAACGGCATTCATCTACATCAATACGGTGGCCTTCTACACCGGAAGCGTCTCGTTGGCCGGCAATCCGGTTGCGTATGCTGTCACGCCTCACGTCTTTGGCGCCTTCACCCTGCCCATGCCCTACTTGCAGCGTGTGGCAAATTGTTTAACTCATGTTATTGCCGACTTGCTGCATTGGGTGAGTACTGGACAAGGGTCCGTCTGTTCGCCTCTGTCTATAGACATCCCATTGGTTTCCACTGCTCGCCCAACGCACACACACACACATCTCTTCCTCCCCCTCCCGTTAGCTCTTGCTAACTGTGCCTCTGTGGCATGCAAGCGTATTAATCCTTTCCTTGATTTAAGGCCGATTTGATGTGATGCGTGCGTACACAGTGAAAAAAGTGTGAATTTCTGTTGTTTCTATTGTGTTTATTTAAACAAATAGTTAAATTCGTTAGTTGATGGTTTAAAGTGAAAATCGTATGCTTTATTTAAACACATTATAAGAAATAATTAAAATGCTTGATTAAATTTTATAGTTTGGCTTAAATACTTTTCTTTCTACTATCAACACAATTTAAATTGAAATCATTTTACTCATAATTTATCGCTCAACTCTTTGAATTAAAATGCTCTTCTTGTTAACTTAACCAAAAAAGTTTAGCGAAAGCTGCGCAGCTAACGGCGTAAGTCCGTCTAACAAACCAGAGCGAAGCGGTTTCGGTTCGGTTGTAACATAAAACATAAATACAAAATTCAAGTATTTCATACATATATTATGTAATTATTATTTTTTGTTTAATACGTTTTGCAGACAACCTGATAAAAGTGTTCATTTAATCATTTCCTTTTGAGTTTTTAGATTGTTTACTACATTTTAATTTTAAAATTTAATATTGCTTTATTTCTATTATTATGTTGATTATTTAAAGCCAATTTGTATTAAAACGAACACATAATTAGTTTTATTCAAAATGTTATTTATTTTTAGTTTTCCCCCCCCTAACTTATTAAAGCAAAATTTAATTATTTTTTACAAGTTTTAAAATCCTATTTATATTCCCAGATGGCTTTATTTTTAATTTACGATATTCTTTGATTTACTGTAATTTTGTAGCTGTGTAGCTGGCACGTCAAGTAGCAACGAGCATTGCCGGGCTCACCTGACCATGATTGGCTCCTGATTTATCATGCATCAGCCTGATTAAATGATGCTTAGTGGCCAGTGCCTGCCACTGTCTGTGTGTGCGTGTGTGCTTGTGTGTGAATTGGTGTGTGATAGTGTGTGGTCTTGGCTAAGCCGTTTTCGTTTCAGCTGTGCATGCAGCGTGTTCATCGCCTGCTGCGTCAGCATCTGGGCACGGATGTGCCGCATCCCTACGTCCTGGCCAAGGAGGTGGCCTTCATTCTGCAGAATGGCCATCCCAGTGTGCGCTATCCGAGCGCCCAGTTGCCCAACGTTGCGGAGGTGGCCTGCCTGCACTGTCGTCCGGCTGTCAATCTTGGCCAGCTGGACGCCGAGTTGGCTCAGTTTATGGCAGCAGCGCCTGCCGGCGTCATCTACCTCTCGATGGGCACCTCGGTGCGCTCGGCACGGCTGCCGGCGGCGCTGTGCCAACTGTTTGTCGCGGTGTTTGCGCGCCTGCCGCATCATCACGTACTCTGGACGTGGGCGGGCAATGTTGGTGACGACCAGCTGCCCACACTGCCGGCCAATGTGCGCGTACGGGACTGGCTGCCCCAGCAGGACATCCTTGGCCATCAGCGGCTCCAGCTATTCATTACACACGGCGGCCTGCTCAGCCAGCACGAGGCCGTCTTTCACGGTGTGCCGCTTCTGATGTTGCCCGTTTTCTGTGACCACGATGCCAACGCCGCCCAGGCCGAGCAACACGGCTATGCCAAACGACTGGAGCTGGCACAGCTCACTGAGGAGGCGCTCTACCTTGCCATCTACGATGTCCTGCACAATGATTGCTATCGGCGCACCGTCAGGTGTGCAAGCTACCATTTTTTTCCTGAAAGCTTCTTCCATGTTTATCTGCCTGTTTTGCTTTAGACGTCGGCGCGCTCTCCTGCTGGACCAGCTGGCCTCGCCGCTGCGACAGGCTGTCTACTGGACGGAGTATGTCATCAGGCACAAGGGCGCAAAGCATCTGAATGCGCCGGGCAGGCAAATGAGGTGCGCAAATTTTACTTTAAATCCATTTGAAACTCTTTAAAAAATCGCATATTTAAATACACTCTGGTTTCTTTTTGGTCAGGAATCATGTCAAAAAATACCAAATTCGTACTCGATTTTAAGTTCTTGCTAATTGTTTCTTCTATTCTTTAATGTATTTATTAATGTTTGGTCATGACTAGATTTATTCTGCATTAAAATTTATAAATTTTATAAAATACAATACTTTCTTTTTACATCAAAAATGATTGATAGATTTTTTTTTCTTATTTTTTCCAATTTATAAAATAAATTTTTTTTAGAGATTTGTTATTTATTTCATTATTTATTTATTTAAAAATTTGAAAAAGTGAATTTCTATTTTTAAATAATGTGGATGCCATAATTATATTAATATTATATATTTTAAGTTCACATAAAATAGTAAAATTTATGTGTATGGATTTTGTTAACAGTGAATATTTTCGCCTCTGCACATAAAATATATGTATGGTTGAAAAATATATTTAAAATAAAATGTAGCACAAAAAGTAGTACAAAAAGTACGTAAGGAAATATTATTTATTATTTTGTATTTCTATGTAAATAGCTTAAATGTATTTTAGTCTTTAGTTAGCTTTTAGCTTAGATTTATTTTAAATTGTACATTATCAATAAGGTTTTTAGACAGTTTGTCTTTCAGTCTTATTGTGCTAAAAGTTGTTTGTGTGCATTAATGTCCATATTTCAGTTTCGTAAGCTACTACTCGCTGGACGTCCTTGGTCTTTTTTTGGTCCTTCTGTTGCTTATGTTACAAGCGCTGCGTATGCTCAGCAAATATCTAGTTAAAGTGATTCTACGACACTGGAAAACTGAAAGCACTGAAAAACTGAAAACAGCTTAAAATTTAATGGCATCAGCGATGGGCAGCGTAATTTCATTTCGATGTATATGTCCTGCAGACGACATTGAAGTTATTCTCCCACTGTGTGGCCGCTGGGCAGCAAAAGTTGCCAACGACATTGGCGCTGCCGTTGGAGCTGGAGTTGGAATTGAAGCTGTCATCATTGCAGTTGTCATGTGCTTTTTATGACTTGTCAAAAATTGCAGAATTGTCATTGTGCAATGAAATATAAATGTCAAAGAGATTTTCGAAATTGTGTTTTGCTGTTTCCGCCAGCGTTGGCGTTGTCTTTGAGTCTTATGCAGCGGAAGCGGAAACGATAAAGCAGCACACACACACACACATACACACAAACATACACACACACACATTCACATATGCAGCGCGCAACAGAAGGAAGATGCTTGCTTCTTGTGGTCTGGCGACTGTCACGGCGATGTGCCGCAAACTGAAATCGAAGCGGCTGCTGAATGACTGGCACATCAGACGACAGTACACCGAGAGAAAACATGCAGGAATTCTGCAATAATAATAATTATTTTTTAATTAACTTTTTCTTAGTTTTAAATTGCATATTATGATTAATTAAACATAGGAAGAGCAAAGTATTGTCGAAATTTTAAGTATAAAACGAAGTGAATTCACTTAATTCATATTATTAGACATTATATTAGATATTATATCAATATTTGCAATTTTTTTAAGTGTATTAAGTGTGCAATTTCGCATTTTATATAAGTACAAATGT
>SCDS01000769.1:0-45843 GCA_004149465.1 Drosophila nigromelanica
CATTAGAATGAATGGCTGTGTATACACAGAATCCATTTAGTTGGATAGGTCTTCTGCTAGTTGTTTTTATTTCACAAATTAGGGCTATGTCGATCTTGTAAAATGAATATTTGAAAACTATTCCATTTGTGTAAAAAATCTTAAGCTGGCAATTATTTCTGGATTTTTTGCATCAATTTAAATCTATTTATATAAAGAGATTATGCAAACGCTCAAAGGAAGGCAGAAGAGGTTGGGAATAAAAATATTGAATACGTAAAGTAAATTCCGGCTCAAAGGCAAATGTCCGTTAGTAATGATTTTAGTGTATACATGTTAAAGTAATTTTTGCCGAATATCGTTTCGTCACAGACAAAGATTTCAAATCCACAAAGACCCGCACTCTTTAATTCAAGCCAATTAGCGGCAGGGCATTAAGAGCTCATTAGCCGTTTGCCAAGTGAGCGTAACTAGACGTGGATGCAGTGGGCGTGGACGGGGTCGTGGGCAACGCATTTCTACGCATAATAAAGTCCACACAAATTAGTCAAACGCTTCGTCGTCTAAAACTTGGCCTCGTAAACAAAACGCTAAATGCGCTCGACATGCACAAATGTCGCAGCAGCAGCAGTCGGACAATCCGCGCCTGAGTCCGGACCAAGGGTCTGGGGATCTGCCGTGCCGGGCTGCTTTGCCGTTGGTCGCACGATTAATCGTCGTTGCAAATTGTTGGCACGTTTTCAATTGACAGTACTGACTGCGACGGGGTCGGCGCAGAGTCAACCCCTAATTTGCACGACCAACCCCTCCCAATGCCAACAACCGACTGCTGTTGCGTGTAAATCACACGGCATTTGCTGCTGGCTCCTGTTGCATCTTCTACGTGCGCCTGACTCCTGCTGCCGCCGTAGCGTTGATCCTGCGGCCATGATACGCAGCTAGGCAGCAGCCGGCATCTGCCGATGCCCCCGGTCCGCCTCTGCCCCTTTTGGCTCACGTGTGACAGGCTGTTTTAAAAAAGGCCGCCCACAACGCCCCTGTCGTTTATTTGGGTGTAATTTTTCAAGTCGCGACGTCTTTTACAGTTGGCCATTAATCACGTGGGCAAAATGCGACTCGGCATGCAGAACACAAATATAAAATAAAGAATAATACAGCACGAAGAACGCAGAAAGCATGGTAAAGTTTTGCCAACAACATACTACATTTACATATTTAATTATACTCTATTCACTATTGGCTATTATGACGATAAGAAGGCAGTTGACTTTTAATATGAATGAATTTTAAATGAAGTAAAAATGATTCTGAATAAATAAAAGAGAAGCTAAAAGAGTGAAATCTTTGCTTTTTTTAAGATCCTTTGCATGCAGTCCTTATAATTGGGAGAAACAATGCAAAAATACAAATGCAGATACAAATTCCTGTCGCATTTGAAGATAAAAGAATTTTTATTTCAAAAGTTTTGTAGAAGACTTAACATTTGAACAATATATTTCGTACATAATCTTAAAGCAATTGTGGTTAATAAAAAATTAAAAGTTCGTATTAATCAATATAATATTTCGAAGTTATAGACAGATTTGTAGAGCATTTGAATTTCGCCTTACTTATGTTGCAAATACATGTGTTTGTAACTTAATCTTAAAGCTGTACAGGAATCGGTCTGCCCGTCTGTGGCATGACACAGCGCCATCGCATTATTCCCTGACAATAAGCCGCTGCTCGTTGACTTTGTTAATAATGATGTTGATGTTGCTGCTGCTGCTGTAATCGCTTTTACGCCCAACCGCCCAGCTCCTGGGCCATAACTTGTCTATTTTTAGGATTGAGGTCACGTGACTGGCGTGCCTCCACAACTGCCACCCCCTTCCTCGGCGCATTTCAGCCCTTTGTTGGTTGCCCCAATGACAAACTAAACTAAATGCAATTTGATGCGTGTCATGCACGTCCCGCCGCTGTAGCTGAAAATGCGTGGTAATCATTATTTGTGACAATTGATGAGCTGAATACATTTTTTTCCGTTCCTTTCTGCTTTCGTTAAAGCTGCTGGCAAATGGAATTGCAACAATTTTCTAAGAGCCCAACGGCTCGCCGCTCTGACAGTTAATAAATATTTGTCACGCATGGCTTTGGACGCACTGCAGCGGCACATCGTGTTCCGTTTCCCACTGCCCGTGGCCGGCTGCCTGTTGCCGCCTTCCCCCTTCCGTTTTCCGTTGTCGGCATGACACCTGCAAAGTCCGCTGCAAGCGGCAAATTGCAGTCCGCAGCTTAGGCACGTGACAGCAGGTCGCCTGTTTGGGAGGATGTGGCATTCCCACGCCTTGTCAATGGACTAAGCACTTCCCACACACACTCGCACATGCACTCAGAGAAATCCTTTGAGCCTAACTTATAAAAAAACCCAAGCTGGAACATTCATTTCAGGGATGCCATTTTTAAGTCGAAATTTCTTAAATATTTGACTTAAATACAATACTCTAGTCAAGATACCTAAAAACTTTCTTAATACGTACTTAATTCAAAAATATTTGTATGCAACATAAATTACTGTTTCTTAAATCATGAAGTTTTCATACTAATTAAAAAAATCAAGACTACTTTGATAATTTAATGAATAACAGAACCGTCGGATTCTCCGAATTAGGACAGCAAATTCTCTAAGTGTTTACGACAAGTATTGCACACTCACCACACATACACACACACATAACCCCCAAACCGCACTCACAGAATTGGTCAAAGTTGAATGCCTTGTAAATGGTAAATAGGACACCGCAACGCACCGACAGCATTTGACCATTAATCAAATTTCCAATTAATTTGCCACAATTAATTGCAGTGATAATTGTGCGATGTATGTGGGCGGCTTTGATCCCACTTACATTAAAAAAATAAATAGCTGTTTCAGAATTGTTCAAGATTAAACTCGATCTAACTATAAAAAAAACCCTAATAATGAAATCCGAAACGATTTTCATATTTGATACACTTTAATAATGATTTTTCTTCAATTTTAATTCTGCATCTAAAGATGATGCATTTCACTAATATAAATTCTGTCGACTATTTTGTGGACAAAAAGTCATAAAAAACAGCTATCCGAAAAAAAATTGTTGTTCAAAATGCTGATTTTTGGGAGGTCATTTTTAATCGGTTGTCAAGATCATAAATTTGTCAAAACTGAACCGATTTTCATGTTTGGTGACATTCTGGTTCTGATTTTTCATTTATATCCATTCTACGTTTAAAATCGATTTTGCTGGCTACAAATAGTATAAAAAAAACCACATTTAAACTGATTCTGAGGGTGTTAAATTTTTTATCAAAAATCGGGCCAAAATTGAGAAAAATTTGGACATGTAAAGCTCCCGGATACGTAGGTCTCATATTTAAAACACCCATAACAATATAAATTTGTCAAAACTGAACCGATTTTCATGTTTGAAGGCACTCTGGTGATAACATTAATTCTACATTTAAAATCGATGCATTTTTGCATGTTATGTTGAAAAAAAGCACGTCATCTCCTTAATTTCGGAAATTAATTTGTATTTTTTTCGTACTGTTATCAATATACAATTTTTATTGTAAAATAATAATATGCAGTTTTTCTTATTTTTTTACGAACCTAATTCAATCATTTAAATAAATAAATGTGATAGTTTAAGATAAAATTTGTATCGTTCCAGCTAGTTGAGTGAAGAACACAGTCTTAGATTGCAGCATACGATGCAAGTTAGATATACATACAGTATACTATACTTAGTGTATATGTACAGATGTGTGTGTGTTGGCCCGCATTGGCTGGTTATTATGATTATATTTGCTATTGTGAACATATAATCAGATTGAATGACAAGTGCGAGTGCGTTGGCCTACAATGCAATAAGGGATAATAGAATACGGAGCCGGTAGAAGGATGAGAAAGAGCAGCTGTATTTCCCGGCATAAAATGGTTAAGGTAGAAGGACGCGTACGTATCCTTTGTATAGTTGTAGTTCGTATTTGTTGCGCTTTATTAAAAAATGTGCGCCATTCAAGAAAAACCTGGCAGGTTACCTCTACAGCTGGAGCAGTTGCCTGGTTACCTTTTGCATGGTACAAAGATAAACACACAGACACACACATACACACAAGTATCAAATATTATTGAGCAGTATGGAGGAGAGTAAGCTGAGCCGTACATCCGACATTGATGGAGTGTCAGCTAGAACTCCGTCTCTGACGCCGTCACCAAACTCCGCCATTCTTGTCGGCTGCTGTTAGTCTAACTCCAATAACCACATTTGCAAGCCAGCTGGAGTTGGACCTCTGGCTCTGGCCAGGGTTGAGGCCGGGTGTAAGCTGGTTGCCAGCGCAACCGTCGCAACTGGCTTCGTTGTTGTTTGTTCCGGACTGTTCCGGCTGTTGCCATTGCCTCCGATCCAAGTTTGTCTATAAACATTTCACGTATATCAGCGAGCGGTAGTGTGCTGGCCACAGAAATGTCCGTGTTGTAAACTTTTATTATTAGAGTTTTTTGTTTTGTTTTTTGTTTTTTTTTCAATGTATTTTGTCTGGCGAACAATGTCAGAAAAACAACAACTATAAAAGCAACAAGAGCAATATTTTTTGGTTTATTTCTTCGTTTTGTCGCCAAACAGCAAAAAAGTCGTTGAATACGTGCCGGTCGCCGCCACGCCCCCCACTCATCCGACATGTCTTCAAAGAAGATCGCACCAGAGCGACGGCCCTACTGCGATCCTCGCCTAGCCGATGCCAGGTTTCGTAGACAGCGCGTTCAGCACCCCAAAAACGCACCCCAAACCGAGGTGGTCAAAAAGGGTGGCAAACGACCCCTGAACGATTGCCCCTTTTTCTCTTTGCAATACGGATTCGATGAGCTACCATTGGATCCCATCAGGGAGTTCCTCCAGGAGAAGATCTGTAAGTGGCGCAATACTTGTTGTATAGAATCCATATAATTTACTTCTTAGAATTGGTTTGATTGTTTGAATTCCATCTATTTTTTAGTCCACATGCAAATCGATAACATTGTTGGCCGCTGCAATCGGGAGTTCGATTTTCATCTGTACGATCTTGAGAATGTTAAGGCCATTTACAAGGAGTGCGATGATGACATACTGAGGAACCTGAAGCTTCAGGACATTGTGATGCCCGAACAGTTTGAAATGCTGCGCGATGCGAAGGATCATGAATATAACTTTGATGGCATGGGTGAGTAATTACCGCAAAACAAAACAAAAATTGTGCATCTGACTTTGTAAGTGCGGTGGGGCGAGAGGCAACCTAACAAATTGTCTAACAACATTAAATAAAATTCAATAAGCAGCAAAACACAATGGCAACAAGCGAGAACTTTACCACAAAAACATAACACTTAATACTTTATTAAATGCGAAAAACATGCACAGAGGTCAGACAATGCACCACGCCCCTTTGCCTGCCCCCCGTCGACGAGCCCCCTGCGGTGGCAGCTCGTTGGAAAATTGCTCACCTGTAAACATAAAAATTTCAAACATTATCCTTTAAACATAAAATTTTATAACCAAAAAACAAATGCGTATGACATTTATTTGAATATCCTTTGGGAATGTGGCAGGGACCAGCCAGGCTCCAAACTGCGAGAACTGCACGGCAACATGGCCCTTGTAACATGTTTATCATAGTATTTTATTTAACATTTACATGGAACATTTTTTGCTTGTACTCTGCACAACGTGAAGTTCACATAATTGTTGATGAAGTTTGAAAGTAGAAATTATAAAAATTATATACTAATTATTATTAAGTCCAAAAGTTATAAATTGGATTATGAGCTGAAAATGTACAATACTCTTAAAAGTATATCATCTCGATACCCTCAATAATAGTGTATAGACCAGTCGCAGTTGTACATTATTCATTTTTGTATAATTTCAGCTTGTTTTGGCAAAAGGGTGACTTTGTTGGTACTCTGAGATAAAAATGTTTCATTTTACGTATAGTTTTTTAATATTTAATATCAGCCATGGATAGATGTAAATGCAAACAGGTAGCGGGGGAAGGAGGGATGAATTTGCCACTCATATATATGAATGTATTCTACACATGTACATAGTATGAGGCATAAAAGCATGTTGTCGATAAACATTAGCATAAAAATGTGACAAACATCATGATATCTTTAGAATGTTAATGAAGGGGTTGAGGGGACGAGATCGACAAAATTACTGTTGGGCAATGGGCACAAACAGAATGGCCCAGAGCTTGGGAACGGAAATGAAAATTAATTTGAGTTTAATCATTTTAAAAGCGAACTTTGCTGCACTGACTTTTATTTAAAACAATTTCATTTGTGTTGCCTTTGAGTGAGCGCAAAAAATACAAAAAAAAAACAACAAGAACATCAAATATGTAAAATGCACACTCGCACACATATGTTGTGTGTGTGTGTATGTGTGTGTGCACACATATCAAGTTCATGTGCAAATATTAAATGCCATTTTCATTTTAATTTTTTCGCATCTTTGGTTTGTTTTTGCTTGCAGCCTGTAATCAATTTCCCTGGATTGACAAATGGATGACTGGCGGTAAATAAATAAATCTTTTATTTACATAGCGACAGCATTATTAAAAATTTGACCCGAACCTCCCACACACCGACATACACACACCCACACACACACACTCACGCACAGTCAGACCCAGTGAACAGGAAATTTATGAAATGACCAACAAACTTCTGGACATTTATTGCATGAGACGTGTCCGAATCTTCTACTTTAACTGCGGCACCCGCTCCTCCCTCTGGTCAAACCAATTGAGACGGCAGTACGGCACGCCCTCGGAGCTGATTGGCGCCTACAATACCCCCACAGCGCGACATTTGCGCGTGACGACCTTGAACAAAAAGCCAAAGAAGACCCAGTTCAAAGCGGGTGATCATTATACCCTGCGAACGCCACAAGGTGAGACGATAATGCTTAAGAAACGTCTGGCCTTAATACTCTCTATAACAATTTGCATTAGAATGCCGCAACGAGTTGATACGTGTGGGCAAGATCATTGATGAGATGATTGAGCCTGTACTGAAGGAAGCTCAACACAACGAAGAACACGGCTTACTCCACTATTCCGACAAAGACGCCTGCTTTGATAAGAACAAGTTGGACCGCAAGGTGGTAAGCAATTATATATATATATATATATATATATATATATATATATATATATATATATTATATATATATATATATATATATATATATATATATATATATATATATATATATATATAAGAACATTCGGTCAAAAATTCAATTTTTGTGTGAAAACAAGTCAACTAAAGATGCAAGCGTATTAAGTCTTTGGCAACTCGAAGATAAATATGATTTCTAGATTATTAATTGCCTTTACCGTATCAATCAATCTAGGCCAAGCCCAAATGCAAGGTAATCTCCCAGCGGATTCATCGGAAAAACTTTGCCACAAATGAAGAGTTTCTGAAGTGCCTGAAGAAAATGGAGGCCACGTAAGTAGAGCTTAACTTGACGTAAGGCGGGGTATTTAAGCTAAGCCTTATTACTTTTTTTACCGCAGTCACTTTCCGTATATGGCGCCATTGCAGCCAGTGGAGCCCGAGCAGCAGAAATTGCAATTGATATCCAAATACCAGCGCCAGCTTTTGGCAGCCGAGGAAAAGTTTACATTGGCCATACAAAAGCGCTACAAATGCCTTTTGAAAAGCGTAAGTCGCCAGGGGGATTCCCCCTGTCAAACCTATTGAATTATGCAGCTGACCAACATATGCTAAAAGGGACATACTGACGAGATCCCAATGCTGCCGTCAAGGACTCTCTCTCTCTCTCTCTCTCTCTTTCTTAGCAACATCATAAAAAGCTCATCAAAAATGAGCACCGACAGACATAAATAACTTTTATGCGTTGGCGCTCCGTGGCGTTTTCCGAGTCCGAGTCCGTGTCTGGGTCCGTGTCCGAGTCCAAAGTGTGAGTCCGAGACGCACATAAAAAATGATAATAATAAACTTAATACAAAGTAAATATGTGTGCGTGAGCGTGCGAGTAAATTAAGCTGCGTTGGCTTTTGGCTGGCAAACGTGCTTATAAAAATTATATAATTCATAGCTCGTAAACATTATGGGCGTCTGTGGCGTGGCCCAAAGTTATGAATAACGTGATTAGTTGTTAAAAAAATATGTATAAACAGACAAACAAACCGAGTAACTGGCCAAGAGTGTAAAAGGTGACAATTTGATGGAGCTTTTATAGCTTGATGGCTTTTTTTTGTTGAGCTATTAACTGCTGCACTTTACAGATAACAAAAAGCGAAAGAAATGCAGTTAATTATATATGCATAAAACCAGCAAATCGGTTAATAAACCGAGACTGAATTAGATGCCTATAAAATCAGGTGAACTTAAATTAAATCCGAAGCGATTTTATACTCGCTCACAGAGTGGAAAAGGGTTCTTATATCATATATCTTGGGAGTGGGTAAATTCATACCACCCACAATTTTAGAGCTCAGAGTCTTTATATTCGGCTGACAATGTTCGGACGACCTCCTCTAAGGATCGAACCGCAACCGTGTTATATATGCAAATGCAGAAATTAATAACTTATTTTTATGCAGATGTCCGTGCTGCAGCTGGAAACATATCCTTCACGTCTGATACGTAAAGCCATACGGCATATCAACTCACGTGATCCAATGCTGCAGGATGCCTACAGATTCATACTCCAGGAAGAGGTAAGTTCATGTCAACACGTTGCCAAGTAGTCATATACCGACTCCGACTGCAACTCTGACTGAGACTGGGACTCGTGAGCGTCAACATTATTAGCAAACTTAACGTGCGCTCAAAAAGTTTTGGCCCAAAAGTTTGTCAGCAACGAGAACATATTAAACACGCTCCCCGGACGTGAGAATGTCGAGGTCTTAGAACTGGCAGCGGCGAGCCGGAGGGGCATGGTTAAAGAAACGCGTGTTGATGTTTTGACGTGTGCTCCAAAGAAACTTTCGGCTCGGCTATAAGCGGCGCTCAAGTCAAGCACTTTCCATCAACTGGCAAATCAGTGCAGCCAAGTTAATGAGCAGCAGACACAGTTATCATTGGTGTGCCAAAGATTAAATACTCTTGCCAAAGAGACTTTCCTGAATATGACGTGCGTAGTTAATAAGTTCAGAATATATTGAAGAAGGGTATCTTAAAAGTGAAAAGGTTTTTATTTTTTACTTTCTGTGTCAACTATTTTGATTTATTTATAGAGATGGATATATGTTAACTTCCATTAAATAAGTTTTCAGACTAAGAGACATGCGTTGCACATTTTATGTAAAAGTCAACATCGGTAGGGTATTACAAGCCGACACACATAGCTGTCTTTTGCATGTTGTCTGGAAACATATTTCATCCATTTTTGCCACCGTTGCCGCCTTGGGCTGCTTCCGGAAGTTTGTCCTACCTGCACTGATTCACCGCCTCATCAACTCGTTACAGAAATATTGGCCCAAACTGCCGCCCGAAGTTATACTAATAGATTATCTGTTTGTGGGCGAGCGGGGCATACGTCTGGATATTGCCATTCTCATCATGGTTTGTCTCATCGATCTGCAGGAGGATTTTCGCTACCATGTCAAGCGCTCCTTTCTACGCTATCTGCTGCAGTAGGTGAAATATCCACAATTGCCCTTAGTCCTATTAACTTCTGTTTCTCATTCAGATCCAAAATGGAGCGCAGGCGTCTACAGCTGGAAATGGAACCGCCAGATTTCCCCCCGATGACCATAACTTCGCCCGTGCCATGGAGGTCGCGTCTGCTGCTCGCCAAGAGCCGCATTGGCGAGATGCTCATGATCACGCATCCCACGGTACAGGCCCTGAATCTGCTGTGGCATCAGCTTTACGGCGACCTGGTCGTAGTCGATATCTCCCAGCTGCTGCTCTCGCAGCGACCTTTGGATGCGGACGTCGTGCAGAACTTTGTCAAGACCAGCTGTGCCCAAATCAGAGATGTGAGTTGTTTAGAGTGTACGCTATACTTAAAAGCTAGAAAAACTTCATACTTCTATATAACTCACCAACTTTCGCATAATCTATAAATATCAAATATCGTCTAGAATATTTTACTTCGACTCTCTTAATTATTTGCTTTCGCTCGGCAGCTTCTGATCAACGATTGGCTTCCACGCTGCGCAGATCTGATGGATCTCATGCGCAACAGCTGGAAGGACTTGGTGCCCATGACGGGCAAGTATGGTGGACGTGCAAATACCCTATTTAAATGCGTACATGCGCTAATGTCGCGCCATTTGGAGAGCCTGATCAACAAGAGTCTGGCGTATTTATTCAAGGTGCTGTGTGGCTACAAGAACGGCAATGAAATTGAAGAGTATTCCATGTTCGATAAAAAGCTGCGTCGCAGACCGCTGATGACACTCACAGTGTCCGTGGTCGGTGCTCATTTCGATAACGATCCGATTGAGTTTGGGCCCGGAATTAGGGAGGATGAGAATATTTATGTTTTTGATGCCGACGATGCGGATCCCTTTCAGGCGCCCAGCCAGACAACACAGATTTTTGAAGTTGTAAGCTTTTTATGATGGTACTTTTTTTGCGAATTGTATTTGATATATGTTTAAAAATAGGGTCCCGATATGGATGATGTGGCCCTATTCGAAATTGAAAACGCCTGCAAGCTTTATATCTATCCCTATATGATGGAGCTCCCAGCTATCATCAGAGATATATTTAAGTCAATTTTATCTGTGGGTTACGACATACCATGTCTGGAATATATCATGTCTGGTGGTGGTAAGTTGAACAATTCAACTAGTTGTCTGTTCATTTATTACACGTGATCTATAAAATTATAGTACCTGAGACGTATGGACATCTGCATTTCATCGATGAATATCATGATGACTTTCTTGTGCTATGCAAGAAAGTCGAGGAGATAGTTAAGGTCAATTGGCGTGGTGTAAATGTCTATTTGAAGCCCATCTATAAGTATTACTATGGCCTGTTCAAGAAGATGATAATGCCCATGGTGGAGAAAATATGGACTGATAATACATTGCCGGACTTAGTGGTGCGTATGACATTTAATAACTTTTTGAGCACTCACAGAAAAGCGTCTTTTTTTAATATGTTATACAAATGATAGAAAATGGGCACGAACCATTCTCCTAGGGTACCAAAAAGTCAATACCTTACAAACATTTACAAAGTGTGCGCTGCATAGATGGTAATTACTGATCAAGAATGTATATACTATTAGGATCGGAGAATCTTACATGTTATAATTATAATACCCACTGCATGGGTAAAAAAAAGTATTGATTGGAAAGCTTGACTGGGTTTAGACTTAAATTAGGTATACAATACTTGGTGTCTTTCTCTAAGTGCACAATGATATTTAGATATATGTGCGTGTGTATGTGCACTGCATTCACAATCAGTAGATGCCTCTTTTGCATCCCTGACATTTGACATGCTCATAATGCCTTTCGGCGCTTGACTGCGTCTCGCCTTGAAATGAATTTAATTATTTATTTCGATTTGATTATACGCAATGATGCGTAGAATTAACATAAAATTTCATTATGCAATATTAATAAACTGCTGACAGACAGTTTGACTGACTCACTAACTGACGGTTGGACTGACTGGCAATTTGTGTAATTGAACAATTTATACGAGTGCAGACCAACTACAGCTGTGTGTATTCGTATCCGTATCCGTAACTCTGTTTATATCTGTGCTTCTCTTTTGGGGTCGTAGGCTCTGACCTTTGCATTGTTGATGCCAGCTGTTGATTTCTGAAGGGAAGGGGGACGGAGCGGGCAAAATTTGTTTGGCATTGTTAATTAAACTCTGTTCGATTGCTAATTCGAAGACTGTCGAGTGCACGGAACTTGCCATGTCAATTTCTGTCCGAACATAAAATATTTGGTTAGACAGCTGCACATTAACAACCTCTATAAATGTGTATATGGAACTCTCAATTAACCCATTCTTGCCAGTCGTTTGCAGTTCACATTCATTAAGCTGAATGCAACGAGCGACAATTTCCCATACACCTTCCCCACTATCTTTTTTTTGGCGCAATTTATTTAAAATAAAAATTGCTTCCGATTGCGAATATAACGGCAGTTTTTCCATGCATGTAATGCAAGCTTGTGTCTGTTTTATATTTTTTTAAGCTGCACTCATAAAATGTGCTAAAAACGGGTATTATAAAGTTGTATTCAAATGTGCAACATGCAAGGGGAGACATTGTTGCTGCTTTGCATGCGCGTAGAACAAATTTTCTAAAAATAGGGTTCAATTTATAAGAGATTACTTAAGAAAGGTGAGCATAAGCAACAGTTATTCAACTAACAAGGTTGACATTTGTCGTTTTTTCAACATTTTTCAACATATCTTGATCAATCCAACCAACAACGGACAAAGCAATTGAGCAAAATGTTGTATAAGTATATATATATAGAAGTAATAGGTAAACATTATTTTGGTATTCATAGTTAGTATTAACCAATATATTAACAAAATACAAATATCTGGAGTACATTGCCGACATGTATGTAAGGGTGTTTAATCTTCGGTAGTCTAAAGATAACATTTCATACAACTTATTGTAGCTAGTATACACACACGCACACACACATACCTACATTTATATACGCGTTTCATTTTTATTAAATGCATATTCATTTACAACGCATTGCATCGGACTCCCCCCGTCGCCGGCATCGTCGACAACAGGTAGTTCAGGATTTAATGAAAAAATTGAACGCCATCAGCGATACGACCTATTATCTGCGTGATTTCATACCGTTAAATTTGTTCCTGTTGGATAATCGCCATGTTAAAGAATCGCTGCGCATGTATGTGAAGAAAATCTACAATTTCATAATTGATTTTTACAGGGCGCTCAATCTGAACGAGAATCGCGCGTAAGTAGAAAAACTATCTACGACACACTCAGAGAAAAACACTGTTAAGTATACCTATTGTTCAAGCTATATCGTTAATGTTATAGAAATAAGAAATGTAGAAAGAAATGTTGAAATAAATATTTAAATTTTGTTTTGTTTTTAAAGGTTCTTTTTTTGAGTTTATAAATTCCGACCAGGACCAGAATATGTTCAAATTTATGCCTAATATATACATAATAGTTATTCTCTGAGTGTAGCCGCAACAAAATGAAGTGGAAAAGCCATTCATTGCAAAGTTTTTTTTTGTGCTGATGACTGCAACTGGCCACATTGGCTCCTACTTAACAGATAACTTTTAATATGCACTAGCCACCTGTCGTTTTTTTTTTTGTCTTTCTTTATGAAACCTCAGCATCTGTGAGGAGCTGGAGGAGATGTCGATGAAGGCTGGCGAGCGGCCAGAAGAAACACCGGAGGTGGTTGCCCTACAGAATTACATATCCGAGTGTCGTGAGATGCGCATATTTGCCATAAAAGATGAAATCAAGCTCGTGTTGAAGCGCGTCGTATTCCTGCTGACACATGCATACCTGACCAGTAAGTGATGATGACTATATGAGGGCAGGCAGGTGGGTGGGATGGGATGGGATGGTGGCACTGTGAAAGTTTTCAGCTGTTTGTGCAGCTGGCAAGTGGCGCGCTGGGAGCCCATCCAGCGTTAGTTTGCTTTAGACAGTTTCTGCTGTTTGCCTTGTGATGAAGATAGCGATAGACGGGATGAGAGGATGAGAGAGGGGCAGCGTCCATGTACAGAGGGCGCTTAACATAATTAACCTCAACTAACAAGCTGAGTCTACTAATTGGTTTTATAATTACTTGCGGTGAGACACCAAACATTGAGCTGCGCTAAACCCCGAAAATGCAGCTTAATGAGCTCAACAAATTCATGAATGTGTGAAAGTTGCTTTGACAACCGACAAATGCAGACAAAACCACCCCAACAGACACACACATACGCACACTCATACATACACACACTTGAACACTTTGAGGTTGCCTAGCCAGACAATTGCGATTTATCGTCAAGTGTCGTGTATATCTTTCAAATAGCTACAATGTGTGCAAAGCCGTCTCCTCGTCTGTCTGTCTGTCTGTCTGCTTCTCAGTCGCTATCTGTCCATCTGTCTGTGGCTTTGTCACACCAAATGCGAGCAGCCAGATAAACTTATCTGATAGACCGAGATGGGCGGGGTGCTTCAAAGATACTCGTAGTACACATAATTAATTAGTTTGCCCGAAAAACGCGCGTAGCCAATTAATTAAGAGTTAAGCACAGTTAATTAAGAACATGCACAATGCGACACAAGAGAGCGAGAGCGACAGAGCGTAATCGAGAGCGAGAGCACACAACACTTCATTCCACTTGTCCAACAGGCGATGAAATTCATCTGAATTCCCGCACATTTATACTGCCCGGCGAACTGGAAGAAGTGCTGGATCTGAGCGCCGCCCGATTGGCTGTGGTGCGTGACAACCTGGAGATGGCACTAAGGTAAGCCTTTAGTATATATATAAATAATATACATAAATATAAAAATAATATATGTATTATATATTTATTTACATTCATTACATTCCCTACATACTGAGATCTGAATCCAGAACCAGACAATAATTGAAATATGTATATATACCTAAATTTATTATTTAATTATTTCATTTTCTGAATAAAATAATGATTGGGAAAACCCCCACCCAAGAGTGCGATTTAAAATTTCCGAATAAATACTCTGTAATACTTAATACATATTTAGTATATATTTATTATATAATTTATATATTTCTGTAATACCGCAGAGAGCGACGCTTGGAGTTTGAAAAGCTGCTCGTCCAGGAGAAGCGGACCATGGACGGTTTTCGCATACGAGAAATACGCGATGTGCTCACTTTGGATGAGCTCAAGGAGCGTGTCGATACGGTGGATTTACTTTTCAATACCATCGAGGTAAGTGAAAGTTGGGATACAGTTGGTGCAAATAATCGTAAGCGCTGTTGATTGTTTTCTGCAGAATTTGAGCCGTGAGGCGAAGGCCATTAATGTGGAGGAGGGTCTGCTGCAAATTGATATCTCCGCCTTTCCGCTGCTGGCCGAAATCATTGAGAAAATGGAACCAATTGAAAAACTATGGAAGACATCGTATGAATTCGAAAAGGATTATCTTATTTGGTAAGGCAATGGCAACGTTTAAAACGATTGCAATTATTTTACAAAGACAACGACAACAACAAGGACATGGTCCCAGCCAGAGTCTGAGTGCCTCTCAGCTCCTTTGGGCACTTGTCGCAAATGACAAAATATTTGAAATTGAAGTGCCAACCAGGCAGACAAACTGACAGATAGACAGGCAGACTAACCAACCTGCTGCTGGGCATTTCCATTGGCATCGTCTGAGGCAACTTCGCAATGCAAATGCCAGCAGAAAGTTGACTTGAAGTGCAGCGGAAAATAGCCAGATTTAAGTTGATGTTGTTGCTGTTGCTGTTGTGGCACAAAAACCCTGCTGGCTGCATGCTATTTTTTTTTCTCTCTCTCTCTCTCTCTTTTGTACTTTGTTTAGCCTCTTTGCAGCACTCATCTAGTCTAGTTTTGTATATTTCTATTTACATCTTTTTCCAGGATGTTCGAGCGCTTCGAATGCCTTAATTCGGATGGCGTGCGGGAGCAGATCGATACCATGTTCAAGGTAAGTAGTTGCAAGTCGGAATCGGAAGTTGAAGTTGTCATTGCAGTGTCAGGCGGAAATAAAAACGAGCAGCTAGCTCGAGCGCTGAGCTTTAGCTCCGAGCACAGCACTCGCAGTGGCAAAGTTTGAGCTGTTGTCGGATTTTTCTGTTGCTCGCTTTTGCAACACTGGCCATGCGTGTCTGTTTCGTCCACTGCCTGTCATGTCCCCGGGTCCGTTCGTAAGCCAATGTAGCAACTAAAATGCAACTTAAAACCTCAAGCCTCCTCCGGCGGCGGCTATACTAGCTGATTCCAAAAAAATTTGGGCCGAAAAGTATGCAACGAAAAAATGCCAACATATTCGGCGGCAACTTGGCCAGCTAAGCGAGCGGCAATTCGTGTGTGCCTGTGTGTGGGTGTATTAGGCGGAAAGCATTGGGCACAAAGAGCTTCCAAGTGCAAAGGGAACAGCAGTTGAATTGAATTTTTTTGGCACAGCTAAAGTAGTAAAAGTGGGGACACAGGACAGCAGTAAAAAATTGAAAGAAAATGTTTCCTTCGAGTGCCGAAGCCTATATACTCTTACAAACCTGTAGCAGATAGGAAGTTCATTTCTTTTTGAAGCGGATTGAAAATATTTTAAGAAACAACTTTTTTTTTATGATAATGTCCAATTTCAAAAAGGATTTAGAGGTCTGATGATGATATGTATTATATTAAACATACATACAAAAACTTAATTTGAGCTCTACAGCAATCATTAGTTTATATAGCAGCTACATCATATAGTGACCTATCAGAGTCGGCCGATTTTAGCAAAGCTAGTTCGTCTTAATGATTCGTAGTATATATACTTTATGTGGTCGAAGAGTGCTACATCAAAGCAGTGCTTGATTCGTGACAAATTTATAATCTCCTTGGTAAGGGTATAAATATTATGCAGAGAACAATGGCTCGGCCGCCATTTGCCGGCTTAGCAGACAGAGGAAGTCGCATTCAAGCTGACTTTAAAGAGCCACACACACATACACATATAGACACACACACGCATGTTTGACACTTGACTCTGTGCGTTTCTCTCACTCTCCCTGACTCATCCCCATCTCGATACTCTTGCTCATCATCAACATCAGATTATCCACAAGCTGTCGCGGCAGCTGTCCTACAATCCCATTGCGAAACGTGCCGCTGAGCAGATACGCATAAAAATTGAAAAGTTCCGCGTCTATTTGCCGGTGCTAGACTCGATATGCCGGCATGGCCTGGAGAAGCGTCACTGGGATAAGATATCGGCCATATTGGGCCGCCAGATCAATCCGCGTCTGTATCCAACGCTCAAGGACATGATTGATGCCGATATCATGAGCATTTTGCCGGAGGTGGAGGAGATTGCGAATGCGGCGGGCAAGGAATACGAGCTGCACATGGGCCTGAAGAACATGCAAGCCGACTGGAAGGATGTCATATTTGAAGTTCTGCAGTATCGCGACTCGGACACACACCTCCTGGCGTCCATCGATGACATCCAAACGCTGCTCGATGATCACATTATGCGAACGCAGGCAATGAAGCGTTCGCCTTTCATTGTGGCACTCGGCAGCAGAGCGGACGATTGGGAGGAGCGGCTGCTGCTCATACAGAATATCATTGATGTGTGGACTCAGGTGCAGGTCACCTGGATGTACTTGGAGCCCATTTTCAGCTCGGAGGACATTATGCGCCAAATGCCGCTGGAGGGGCGCAACTTCAAGGCGGTGGACAAGATCTGGCGCCGCATCATGAAGCACACGCTGAAGGACAAGCATGTGATGGCAGCCACCGAATATCCCGACATGCTGGCGATCTTTACCAAGGCCATAGAGGACCTGGAGACGGTGCAGAAGGGCCTCAACACATATCTCGAACAGAAGCGTTTGTTCTTTGCCCGTTTCTTCTTTCTCTCTAACGATGAGCTGCTCGAGATTCTCTCAGAGACCAAGGATCCCATGCGTGTGCAGCCACATTTGCGCAAGTGCTTCGAAGGCGTAAGCATCGGCAGGTTCGAGCATCGATGGCAGTGTGTAAAAAAAACTCTTAATTTTTTTACAGATTGGAATGCTGACTTTCGATGACAACATGGAGATTACCCAAATGATTAGTGATGAGGACGAGCACGTTCCGTTGATACGCAAAATCAATCCGCAGTCGGCCAATGTTTGTGCGGTTTTCAAAATAAATCCCTCTTCTAAAGCCCCATTTTTTGCAGGGTTTGGTTGAAATCTGGCTTAAAGAGGTGGAGTATGTAATGCTGGAAAGCGTTATGGAGCAAATGAAAGAGGCCTGGGAGGACTATGCCTTGGTCGATCGTATTTCCTGGGTTGTATCCTGGCCTGGCCAGGTTGTGTTGGGCGTTTCCTGCGCCGCTTGGACAATTGAGGTAAGCAAGCAACAGCGCCCACAATTTAAATTTTTCGTTTTTTGTTCATATACTTTTTTTTTAATCTACCGCAACCGCAAAGGCAACCAAGCATGCAGCCACAAAGGCGCGTCCCTCAGCATTGCAGCTGTCCCAGCAGCCACTGCAGCTGTCACTCTGTCGCTGACAGTGCGATTAGCCTCCTGCCCGCTGCTCCTTATTCGCTTGCTATTCCCCCTTTTCTCGTTTGCCGTATGCTCTTTGTGAGCTTTCCCTTCTGGGCGTATTTTGCACTCGCGCTGTAGAAATTGAAAATCATATTTTGCCATTTATTTGGTCGTGCTGCTCCCTTCTTCCATCCCTCCCACCGTCCCCCCCTGTTCGTGATTTGTAGTGCTCTTTATGTTTTTATACTATTTACTTTTGCCAGGTGGAGGAAGCTATCGAGAAGAAGACGCTGCCGGCATACTTGGAAAAGTCGAATGGCCAAATCGGCGACCTTGTTCGGCTCGTCCGAACGGATCTGCAGGTCGGAGTGCGCATTGCCGTGGAGGCTCTGATTGTGTTGGATGTGCATGGTGAGTAGATTTGTGGTATGTAAAATGGAAAAAACTCCGATATCGATATTTACCTCGTTTATCCTGAAATCGATAAATACCGTTATTAGAAGGCATATCCTTTGTTTATGTTATTTACAGTCTTTAAATGCATTCACTTCTAAACGTATAATGTGCAACTGAGTACAGGGTATCTCATAGTCAAAAGGTCTCAACTTAAGTACACTTTCTTATTTTTTCGTGCCACAGCTCGCGACGTGGTCAGGTATCTAGCGGATATGAAGGTAACCAGCATACAGGACTTTGACTGGATGTCTCAACTGCGCTACTATTGGAAGGTCGACGAAAGTAAGTAGTAGCTAACCACATACACTGCAAAAACCCAATAATTGTAATTACTGCGACGTCACAGAGAATGAGGATTGGATGTGTGTTAGCATGGTGGTCACCGAGGTTAAATATGGCATGGAATACTTGGGCAATTTGCCGCGCCTGGTTGTCACACCGCTCACAGATCGCTGCTACCGGTGGGTAACAAATTTTCTGTTCATCCATACACACAGACACACACATACTAACACATGCAAATATCAATTGACATAACGTTTGCAAAACAGCTGAGCTTCTAGGCATAGCCCGGAGGCTATCTCAAAGTCATGAAAGGCAAACGTTTATTGGAAAAATATTTATTTTATTTCAGTGCATTTTAAATTTATTTTCATTTTTCAACAAAATACGCAAAAAGAGCTGAAAACCTTTTTGATGTTTAAGCTGCCTACGACAAACGACAAAAACAACAAAAATAACAACAAGACAAACAACAATAACAACAACAACATCATCAGCAGCAGCAGCAGGACACAGCCAGGCCAGCTGGCAAGCTGGCAGAAAGGACATTTTAATGGGGTTTCCGATAAAACTTTTATATTAAACAAATAAATCAATGTTGGACAGTTTTTCACACACACACATACACACCAACACACACACACATGCATAGTTAAAAAACGAGTGTATAGATATTTTTGTATGGCCGTACCGGAAATGCTAAAAAATATACAACCAACCAACGCGAAGCTGGCTGCGCTGCCAATATGATAAAAATATGAACTTGCATAAGCAAAAAAAAAAAAACAAAAAATAAAGCGGAAAAGAAGCTTTTGTGGTGTCGAAGTTGAAATATCCTAACAGCCTATTTTTACAGACTTATTTAGGAAGTTGTTTAATCCGCCAATTACGTTAATCAGTAAATATACTAACGAAATTTTTTTAACTTCAAAATAGATACAAGAAACATCACTTGAAGGACTACTTATGTGTTATTGCACATAATTTAAAAATTCAAGATTATTTAAATATGAAAGCCATGAATATAAATACAGTGGTCCCTCAGATATATTAACTTCCAGAAATTAGATATGCGCTTTTATAATAGAACGCCTTAAGCTTAAAATTTGTATTATCACCCAAATAATATAATTTTGTATTAAGTTATTAAAAGCTTTAATTAATAGAAATTGAATCTATAAATAAATGAATAATCTTAATGAAAATAAAAATGAAATTGGCAAAGCTAAAACAACTCTGAATCCAAAGCGTTGTAATAACCGACCACTGTACTGTGTGCCCAAAGATGTCTTCTGTTTGTCACAAACATTTACACAGCTTTATTATACCCTTTATTTCTTACCCATTTTATGAGTACAGGGCATAAAAACTGGCTGCTGTTAGCGTAGCATGGCAAAAAATGAATAAAAATAAAAAAGAAAAAAAATGCCCATAAATGACAATTTTTTAAGCTGCAACAACGAGAAATACGAAAAAATGCAAAACAGATATTAAAAACATACTTTGGCATGTTGCCCTCCACAGCACCCACAACTCCCACACACACATTGTGGCACCCTTACCATCACCACATGTGCCGACTGTAAAATCTCTTTTCTAATTCTCGTTTGCAGCACTCTGATGGGCGCTCTGAAGCTGTGCCTGGGCGGGGCACCCGAAGGACCTGCGGGCACCGGCAAAACGGAGACCTGCAAGGATTTGGCCAAGGCTGTGGCCAAAAAGTGCGTGGTCTTCAATTGCTCCGACGGTCTGGACTACAAGGCACTGGGCAAATTCTTCAAGGTGAGTAGGTCGAGTGAGCGTACAAGCGAGTGAGTTCTGTACAGGTTTCTGGATTTCGATGAAAATGTCGAAATATCGGCTTTGGTTCGGTTTCTGAGAACTGCGACGCGCTGTCTGCCCCGTTGCCCGTTTGGCTGCCAGCTAATTGATGGCCCAATGTTGGTCAACAACATTAATCAAAGAACCTGTCTCAGCCAACGGCACGCGCAGCAATGATGACTTTCATTTCACACACATACACATGCACATGTAGATACACTCAGACAAAAAATCCAAGAAAGTTTTTACTCAATTTAAAATTCTGCCAAGTACTTAATTTTACGAGCTGAGCTCGAAAATTCCAAATTCAAGAAACTCATAAATACTGTTCTGACGCATTTAATAAGTCTTTTGTACATAATCGAAAATTTATTTTTGAAGCATTTTTAAATCAGAAATTCGTGGGAAATGTGTTATTGATAACAATTTCAAGTATGCAAATTCTTGTGATGCGTATCATGAACTTAATTCAATGACAAATTTAAATGTTTGACCAATGTCGAAATCTCTCACAGAAATGTTTATTTCAAGGAAATATCTTATTGAATATAACATCTTAATACAGAACACAATACTTTATTTTTTGAAAAGTAAACGTAATTTGCTTGTATTGTGTTTGAAGACGTCAATTTGCGAATTATTCAAAAACAAAATAATTTAATTTCTATTCATAGTCGTACAAGCTTTTAATATCTAGTTTTCTGCGAGTGTAGATACTTATATATTTGCGTTTTTCGTGTCCAGACACTGCGGAGCCGTTCACCAATTGTTTGTGGCCTAAAATGTCTTCTATACGCACAGATACAAATGTATTTACGTGTATTATTGAAATTTATGCAGTTCTATTGGCTGACTAATTAGCCAGTTTGTGAAAGTAATCGCCGTGGCGGCTAGTTGGTCTTTACGAACTTGGCCAAGTGTGTGGGACTTGGGGCAAAAGCTTTCGTGAGCGCTCACTTCAAATCTATGCAAATTTTTATTAGCAGGTCGTTAACCGCACACGCATATTTACACATTCGCACATACTCTCAAACACACACAAGCGCACCTACATCTTAAGTGGGTGTTGTAGTTTTGTAGTAAAATTTATGCGTGTTTTGAGGCTCTAATCGCTTAATTCTGTAGCACGCCTAATTGCATAATGGGCTTAAGCCCCACTCGGAGAGTGGGAAGGAGGATGATTTCACGTTAATTTGCATGCGAAAATAATGGCAAACTTTAGCGAAATCGAGCACAGACAGCAACAACAATGAGCTTGAGGCAAGAACCCGAAAACTCAACGTTCGAGTTTCGATTAAGATTAATTAATTTATTTTAGTGTCAAGCATGTCGCTGTATTTATTTATTGCCATTTATTCACTTTAAGCTGATGATCTTTTTGTCGACTTATAGCTGTATAGCTGCCTAGTTTTTAGAAAGTAGTTTCTATGTTGCCATCCTGATTGCCTCCTCTCCCTCTCTCTCTACAATCTTCTGTTCTGTTCGGTTACCATTATGTTTCGGAAGTCGTAAATTTTCCACACGCAGTCTGCAGTTTGTCAGGCAAAACAATTTTGCAAGCAATAAAATAATTTGCAATTGGCAAACAATTCAAACTATTTCGAATTCGATTTCGATTTATGCCTGTCCAGATATGGCAAACACGCTTGCCAACAGCATTTTTGGTTGCATCTCGTCCTTCCTATGTACTGCAAATGCCCATAAAATGCCCGCAACAATGGCAGCTACCAAAGCTGTTTCAGGGTACCCCCTCGAACCCTCGTTTTCCTTCTAAAAACAAAGTGCACATCCAATGAATGTGCAAAACTTCTCAATATCTATGAATCTATGAGCGGAAGTGGGCTGCCAACCAACCAACCAAAAAAAAAAAAAAAAAAAAAAAAAAAAAAAAGGGACCCCCACGGGAGGAGTTCAAAGTATCCAAATGCCACGCGATATGTGCAAAGGCAAAGAAATGAACAACAAAAAAATAAAAGAGTTCCACAAACAAGGCCCCCCTACACACACACACACACCCACACACGCATGCATATAGATGCTGGCGCTAATTGCACAATAGGAACAACAGCGACAACAACAACAACAACTACAATAGCAATGACAACAACAACGACATCGACTATGACTACAAAAACTGTGCGAACGCGCAACAGCATGTAAAACAGCTTTGAGTGTAGCCGATACCACATCGATACTATTCCTATTGCTGTGTGCAGAATGTAGGATGCACAGAGGTGTTTGGTGTGGTGTGCAGTGGACCAAGAGCTGTAGGCTCTGTTACCTCAAAAGCACATCAATACTGAGAAATGTCGGTGTTATATTAGCATACTGCGTTTCTGTTCGATATACCCATACGCCAAAGATATATAATGAAGCTCTAACAAGAATGATGTATTTTTGGAATGCCAAAGATTAAATACCCTTGCGAACAGACATATATATCTATATACATATATAAAATTAGATAAAATAGGTATTTTCGTTAAAAACCTCTAATGATATTTTGCTGGCAGAGAGGATCTATTCCTTTTGGTAAATTTGGTTAGAATGTTTAAAAAAAAGTGTTGTTTATATTAAAACTAAATTTGTGTCCAACTATTATTATTCTTCTTCTATATTATTATCATTATTATTATTATTTAACATTTATTCAGTAATAACTATATCATATAGCGTATTTGATGTATAGTTTTTTAATTAAAAATCATATTATTGAAAATCTATGAAAGTGATTTAAGCAAGCTTAAGCCCCGATCTTTTGATCTGTGCTCAATGAACTAACTAGCCATGATAAAAAGCAGCACAACAGCTGTCAATTTTATTACAGTATTTATGTAGATCCTCCTATTGTAATAATCCGTATCAAAACTCTATAAAGAGCGCTATTCTGCTACTTTGGCCAGTGTCTTTCCATTATGCCACAGCAACCAGTCACTTGGCATATGTTACGAGCAGTTGGAGAACGCTAACGATCCTCCCCCAATGCTGGCAGCATAAAGTTGCATATTTATTGGAACATGCAAAAGACAAGCATATCAAAGGGCGCCGTATTGGCCCCTAGTCCGCTTCGCTGACCCAATCGCCCAAGCCTCAGAACGTGGGGCAACCCACACAGCAGCAACAACTCGTGTACACTTGTAAACTCTGTTGCAATGTTTGTGCCTTGCCGTTTGTCGAAGCATTGACAACTACACACAGCACACATAGTCCGAGCCAAATCGAACCAGAACCGAAAAGAACAGAACGGAACGGAATAGCGAGCGATGAGAAACTGAAAATAATGTTTATGCTGCTGTTTGCTTTAGCAATTTTTGCCATTTCTCTGCTCGATGCGTTCTGTTGTAAATTTTCCCTGCCCTTGCCAGCTAACCATACATGCATTTTTATTTTTGTACACCCTGTAAGCATTGAAAATGGAGGGAGAAAAAAAACGAGTTGACTGCTGTTGTGCAAACGTATGTAACAGGTAGAAGGGGGCATCTAGTTTCGGAACACAGTAGAGTCGATCTAGCTATGATGGCAGCAAAGCTTTTGATTAAAAATTCAATTCAAATTGTACCAAGACATCCCCAATTTTAACTACCATAACGTCAAAACTAGAATGATTTTTATGAGGAATGATTTTTGTTTCTGGGTTGGATAGTTAATACTGGATTTCAATTGAACCACATAAATTTTGCCTAATTCAAGTTGAAATTATAAGGAATAATTACCACCTTTACCTTTAAAAACACAACAGATATTGATGAAGAATGACTTATTGTTTGAAATTCCGCATTTAAATTTTGGAACACCAAAATGAATGCTCAAATGTTACCCTGAAAACCCATAGCGGACTCTAAATCTGTTAAAAATTTTAAAATACTGGGTATGCAATATAAAGTTTGGTTTTTTTTTAGTTTGTTTCTAATAGGGACAGAGAAATAAAATATTGAAATTGTTTAGGGTACGCCCATTGGAGGCGTGGCTAATCAATTGGTATTTCATAAGATAACAGATGCTTTGCGGATATAATTATTATTTAATACGTTCTCAACTACATTGTAAACAGAGTATTGCGTAGTCGGTTACAACTGACCTCAACATAATGCTACGGCAACTAGAAGCTGGGTACAGGTTATCTTCTAGTCGGGCAGCCTTTGAGTAGCCTTTGACTGGGGCACTTGTTTTCTTTGCTATTCATATTTTGCTTGATTTCCTCGTCTTTTTTTTGTTACTTTCAGGGCTTAGCGCAGTCGGGAGCTTGGGCCTGCTTCGATGAGTTCAATCGTATAGAGTTGGAAGTGCTGTCGGTGGTCGCGCAACAAATTCTGACCATACAACGGGCGATTGGACGCAAGGTTGTGAAATTCTTTTTCGAGGATACCATGCTCAAACTGGATCCAACTTGTACCATATTCATAACCATGAATCCTGGGTGAGTGCCACCGCCCGTACGTGAGATGCGAAACTGAGAAAGCTATGCCGGCAGCGGTAGCTGCCCCAGCAGCAGCTGCGGTTTCACGCAGCGAGTTTTTTCCTTTTGCCGCACTCTTTTTGCAGCTGTGCATTTGAAAATGCATTTAGTTACTTTGTAAGCCGACACAGCCTATGTCCACGCCCACCTACATGTCCTACGGGGACGCTGTCACTGACAGGGCCGGGACAGTGACTGTGACTGGGACCCGGACCCAGACCCGGACCGGACCCGGACACGGACCCGGTTGAAGCTATTAGTTACCAAAGGATGGCTTTGCCTTTGGGCATGGTCACGATATTGGTAGTTATTGCGTTATTGGAGATTTTACCCCATACGGTTGCGGATATTTATTGCTTTGGCATGCATGTGGAACAGCTGCGACAAACATGCATATTAGGCCTAGCTTGGTGCATAGCCCTTCCTCTGTTCCTGCCCTGTTCATGCTCCTGTACGCAACGTATGTTGGCAGTCATAACGGAACCTCAGACTGTGCCAAAGCGTTTCGACCATTCAGAAAAGGTCTTAATTTCGCTTCGCCAGCTCTTTTTGCTGGGCGAAAAGTTTAGCATTTTTTTCTATACGCTACACCCATTGCCAATAGTTTATGAAGGGCATTATGATCGAGTGCTAATGTATGTAACAGGCAGAAGGAATTATCTCCAACCAGATGATATAGATGTATAGTATAAATATGTTCTTAATTTATCACGAACTAAAATAGCTTCATGCTTCTCTGTTTTTTTCAATTATGTCCTCCTTTTCTTAATATCAAAAAATTTCAATATTAAACCAAGGGTTTTTTTCACTATGTTTAGGATACGTAGGGTTTTTACTCTTTTACTTTTACTCTAAAAATATATATAAGTAGATTTTTTTATGTTTATTATAGGGTACATGCTTGTCGAGCACGCTCATTGCTGTTTCTTTTTAAGGCTGCCAATTTGTCACTCAGCCAGACATTTCTAAAAGCAGTCACTCATATTGGTTATTGCCGGGTTCGAGTCCAGGCCCGGGTTTTTACTGTTTATGTCATTAGCACTTGCAATTTTATGTAATTGATTGCACTTCAATCGTTAAAACCAATACTCCCTGTATTTTTTATACCCACCGCCATTAACAGCTACGCCGGCCGCACTGAGCTGCCGGATAATCTGAAGGTTCTGTTCCGCACGGTGGCTATGATGGTGCCGGACTATGCGATGATCGGCGAGATAACACTCTACTCGAACGGATTCGATATGGCGCGCGTCCTATCCCAAAAGATCGTCCAGGCGTACAAGCTGTGTTCGGAGCAGCTGTCCTCGCAGTCCCACTACGATTACGGTGAGTATATGCCAGGGTATTTACAGCTATCTACGGGTATACCTGCAACATTTGATGAACTTTTCCGACCAGGGCTAATAAGGCACAAAAGTAGTCAACCCCAACATTGGAGGCTAACAACTTTGCGCTTGTCCTGCTTCCTGTATGCCGTCCTGTTGCTGGTGCTGCTGCTTTACTGCATCCTGCATCCGGCATGCTCTCTTGTATGTGTGTGCGCCTGTTTTCTTTCCTCTTGTTTTCTTTCTTGTTTCAAGGCAAAGATATTGCTCGCTTTTACGACATAACATGTCATATGACATTACAACATGTCTGTGAGTTTCACTTGCGTGTGTTTGTGTGTGGTGTGCAAGTGTGTTTGCGTGTGTATAAGTCCAGCCGATGACTGCAATTGCAGGCTGGCAGCTGTGCAAGTTTATGTGCAAAGTACATTTGATCAGTATCTTATTTTGAGTTTAAATTGAAAAACTTTCTTGCAAGTTTGCAGCGCTTTTGTGCTGCGTGTGTGAGAGACAAATGCCACACACACACAATGTTGTCCGTAAGTGAATAAGTGTGTATGTGTGTGTGTGTGTATGTGTAAGTGTGTGTTGTTTTTCAAAGTAATAATAAAAACTATTTGTACATTTAGTTGCTGCTACTTTTTATACCCTTGCAGAAAAAAGAAATCTACGATCCCATTATATATATATATAAATATATCCTGGATCAGTTTAAAAAAACAGTCTGTTTTTACTGTTTTGACTTGACATCGGTACGAAAATAACTCTTTTAAGCAGAATCAAAACTTGATTACTATATCATAAAGTTATTATAGAACCATTGTTCTAAATATTGGGCTTTTATCTAAAATCAAAAGGTTAGCATATGTCTGCAAGGGCATTTAAAGTTCGGCACACCGAAGATCAATGTTTATTAGTGTTGCATTTGTTGGTCTTCCTATTGTTGGTGCCCCCCTCGGTCCAGTTGATTTTGCAGCGTTTGCAAAACTTTTGCATTTTCCAGTAATGAAGCTCCTGGTTAGGTTCAGGTACCTCTGCCGTGTTCGTGACCGAACCGGAGCTGAGCTATGCGTACGCCAAAAATACCGCATAACTGTGAAGCTAATGCCACGCCCCTTGCTTCAATTTGGCAGGTATGCGCGCCGTGAAATCTGTGCTGTTGGCCTCCGCATCGCTGCGACGCCTTTACTTTGACCTGCCGGAGCCAGAGATTGTTTTGCGCGCCATTGTTGATGTCAATTTGCCGAAATTCCTGGAACAGGACATTTCCCTCTTCATCGGCATCTACATGGATCTGTTTCCAGGTGTCGAGCTGCCCATGGTAAGTGCTGCCTTAATACAAATTTATAAATTTCCGGTGTAATGAGCTGCAAGCGACGCAGTTAAGAACAGCAAATTAAACCGATAACAGATGCCGGGATAAAAGTGAATTAAAAGCCAGTCCAACTGTGCATGACGAAGACTAAATACCCTTTGAAGCAGGTTTAACAGGTAGTATACGATTTACAGAATTGTAATAAGTTAGATCTCTATCATCAATAGATGTAGTCGTCAGTGATATATTTAAGTATTACAAAATATTTTGTTATACTAATTATAATTATAATAATGGTAAGAATAAATTTAAATATAACAATAAAATAGTATAATTTGGAATAATTAGGAGCTGTGCCAATATTTTATATTATCTAATTATTTTTTTTAAGGTCGACTTCCCATTAGCATTTAGTTCTGAGGCTTCCATATTTTCACTAACAAGGTTTCTGCTCTTAATTTCTTGTGTGGTCAATTGCATAAAGTAGCTAATATAGCTCTTTGCGAAAGTGTATAATGAAATGCCCAGTCAACCTTTTTCGGCTCGCATATTTTATTGCATATTTTTCATATTTCATTTACACCTGTTTTCCTTTTCCACTTACCGGCACTTCTGACTGACCTTTCTCCGCACCTATCTCTCCTGCCGCTATTCCCTTAGCCAAAACGCGATGACATACTCAAGTGGCTGCGTATTAATCTGGCGGATCGAAATCTGCAGGCAACGCCTTGGTATTTGGAGAAAATACTGCAGATATACGAGATGATGCTGGTGCGGCACGGTCTGATGATTGTGGGCGGCTCCATGGGCGGCAAGACAACGGCGTATCAGGTGAGTGGGTGCGGAAATAATAGGTATTAACAGCATTAACGATTCAACATTAATTCAATTGCAATTGCAAGATACTCGCGCTGACGCTACGAAACGTGTCATGCGATGAGGAGGCGACGCTCAAGGAGTATCCGGTGACCTTTCGCATTATCAATCCCAAAGCAATTACGATGGGCCAGCTCTATGGCCGCTTCGATCCCATCTCGCATGAATGGTCCGACGGCGTGCTGGCCAAAACGTTTCGAGAACAGGTGCAGGGGCCCAAAAATGAGCGAGCCTGGGTCATGTTTGATGGACCCGTTGATGCGGTGTGGATTGAGAACTTGAACACCGTGCTGGACGACAACAAGAAGCTGTGCCTCATGTCCGGCGAGATCATGCAAATGACCAAAATGATGAACATGATGTTCGAGCCGGCCGATCTCGAGCAGGCATCGCCGGCCACCGTCTCCCGGTGCGGCATGATCTACATGGAGCCATCGCAGCTCGGCTGGCGCGCCTTCCACAAGAGCTTCTGCAATGTGCTAATCAAAATTGTGGGCCTTAGTGAAATCTATATGAATCTCTTCGAGGACTTGGTCGAGTGGCTGGTAACAGCCGCTCTGGAATTTCTGCCACGCTGCAAGCAAATGCTGGAACTGTCGCCGATCTATCAGTATCAGACCTTCTCGCGCTTCTTTTTGCACTTTCTCGAAAAGCACAAGGTCTTCACTCAGATATGGTTCCAGCAAATGTTCCTCTTTTGCTATGCCTGGGCCTATTGCTCCGCCCTGACGGGCAGCGGCCAGCGCACTTTTGACCAGCTGCTGCGTAAGGTCATTTATGGCTCAAACGAGGATTTCCCCAAGCCAAAGTACTTCTCGCTGAATCGGGGTCAAATGTTTCCCGAGAAGCAGGTCTTTCTCGACTATCGCTTCGACGAGGCTGAGAACTGGTGGACTTGGCAAAAGTCTTCCGACGATCCCTCATCGGGCAGCGCACACTTTCCGGAGAGCGCTCAGATCAGCGAGCTGATCGTGCCAACCAAGGAGACGGGCTACATATCCTACTGGCAGGAATTCTGCATTGCCAAGTCCTATGGCATGCTGGTCGTCGGACCGACGGGTACCGGCAAGAGCGCCATTATAACCAGCAATCTGCTGGCCATGCCCAAATTTGCGAACCTGATCAACGTAATCAACTTCTCGGCGCGCACCTCGGCTCAAATGGTGCAGGACACGATCATGAGTAAACTGGATCGCCGGCGTAAGGGTGTCTTTGGCCCAGCCCTGGGCAAGAAGGTAGCACTCAAATATCTAAACTCCCATTGAGTAGTTGTACAACTCCATCTTTTGTAGTGCATTGTCTTTTGTGATGATGTGGCCATGCCTTCAAAGGATACATACGGCTCACAACCGCCTCTGGAGTTGTTGCGCACCTGGCTGGATCATGGCTACTGGTCGGATCTGGTGGATACGACCAAAATTGAGCTAGTCGACATGGTGAGTGGCATTCGTGGTCCATGCTTGGCAGCTATTTGTCTGCCCAAGATAAATGAATGTCGACAATATCCTGTCTCCATGAGCGGTAAATAATTTTAGCCTTTCCCTCTCTTGCACTCTGCCAGTCTCTGGTGTGTGCCATGGGCACATTGGGCGGCAGTAACTTTATCTTTCCGCGTCTCTATCGCCACATGTTCGTTGTGGCCGTGGACTCCTTTGAGGATTCAACCATCATTCGAATATTCACGACGATTGGTGATTGGCATTTTGCCAAGGGCTATCCCGAGAAGGTGGGACTGTTATCACGGGTATGTTGCACCAATCCACCGCGGCATCAACAGCAAAAAACAACAACCACACTCTGTACCATCTCTGTCCAAGCGTCTTTACGCCAGTTTTCTCTGTTGGCTCGCTTCCAGGCGCTGGCGCATAATAAAATTAAAATGGCGAATTTTATAACTTCATTTCGCAAAAGTTCGACTGGCCACGTCCTGTCGATGCCCGTGTATGTGTGTGTGTGTATGATGTTGTTGTTGCTGCATTGGTAGAAGCACCTACAAACATTTTCATATGTGACCTTTGCAGGGCTTGGCGGAGGCAATGGTCAACGTCTATCGCGAGGCAATGCGCGTCTTCCTGCCGACCCCGGCTAAGTCGCACTACAGTTTTTCTTTGCGGGACATCACGCGCGTCTTTCAGGGCATTGTGATGGTGCCGCCGAAGCGTATGCCGGATCCGGAAAAGCTGGGTCGTTTGTGGGCGCATGAGACATATCGTGTGTTTTATGACCGGTACGTAACCTTTTGTCCGACCCGACATTTATGAGCTGTCCCAGTTTTTATTGTCGTCTGGTTGTCGCCATTGCAGTCTGGTTGACCAGGCGGATCGTGACCGTCTCCTTATCATGGCCGTCGATGCGTGCAAAAACTGTTTGCGTTTTTCGCTGGAGTCCGCCTTCGCCGAACGCATTGAGCCCGGCGAGAAGCTGAGCGATAATGATCTGCGGAATCTCTTCTACGGCAACTACATGGAACCGGATGCCGAGCCCAAGTACTATGATGAATGCGAAAACTACCAGAAACTGGACAAGCTCATGAAGTACTATCTGCGCGACTACAATTCCTTTTCCAGCACGCCCATGGATCTGGTCATGTTTCGATTTGCAATCGAACATGTCAGCAGGTAAATAATCAGAAAATAGCCAAAAGAAATATAGTACGGCAGCGATCAAATTCGTACTGATTTATAAATTAATATTTATGTATTTGATATTTAAAAATTAAGTATGACCCAGTCTTGACTTTAAAACTGAACAAAATTATCTTCGGTCTGTCGTATATAGAGAAAGCTCGTATTTGTACTTGATTAGCATACAAAATTCATGAATTTTAAATTTTTTACAAATATGACGCCATTTATGAATTATTTACAGAGTATCCCGTGTATTGCAAATGCCCCGGGGCAACATTCTGATGGTGGGCATGGGTGGCTCTGGACGTCGCAGCTCCTGTCGCCTGGCCGCCCATATAGCCGACTGTCGGCTGTTGACCGTGCAGGTGTCCAAGACGTATACGTTAACTGATTGGCGTGATGATCTCAAGAAAATATTGATGACAGCAAGTTTCAATTTGAATCACACCGTGTTTCTCTTCTCCGATGCCCAGGTGAGTGGCTCGGATCATTATGCTTCATCCATCAACATAAACATTAAGCAACCAGTTGAGCCCATAAAAAACCTTTTTACTAATGTTGTAAACCGCATTGACAGACAACACAATTCAAATCAATGCCAGCGGGGTACAACAAACCCATAAAGATTTTGGTAGTGTAGAAACGTGAAATTAAGCTAAATTAATTTCTATATTCTCGATATGGTTGGTTGTCAGGCGTGACATGTGCCGCAAAAATTGAATTTATCTTATTGTTAGCTGGCGTGTAAGCCAAGCGGAGAACAACTCTCATTGTTTGTGCCAAAATTTACATTTATAATTAGGTTAATTGTTGAACTATGTAACTTGATTATTGCACAAATAATTTGCATACGCAGCAGCTATCAATTATGGCAAATGAAGAACATTTGAGGAGCACAGCTCAAAATCGAAATTTAATCCAATAAATTAATATGGCCACAAACCCGACTGTTAAAACAAAATAATACTAACGAAAATACATGTGCGTTAGATACTATGGTACTACGGTATTTTAGTAAAAAAAAAAAAACGTTTCCATGAAGCGTAAATACTCTTTCTACACTTATTTCAAGACCAGCAGTTAGGAGTGCACAACTAGGATAGTATATAAGTTTTAATTTCCGTGTCAGTGAATTACACATACAATTACGCCGAAAATTATTATTCTTCTTTTTTCCCTATCATTCAAAAATATAAAATGTATATTCTTTACCACTGTGTGTGCTTCTAATTCGATCGTTATAAAACATTCATAGCTTGAGTATTGCGTTGTGTGTGTATATACTAAAAGCCAAGACAAAATCTCTCAAAATCTCATTTGGATTTTAATTGGAGCGTGTGGTGGAAGTTATCCAAAGCATTTTAAATATATGTGAATCGTGTATTCTATTTGACAGCCCACTTTAATGCCTATAGCTCTTTTGTTCTAAAAAAAATATACATATTCATCATACTCAATAAAATGCAGGAAGTTATCCAAAATTTAAAATAGCTTTATGAGAGCCTACTCGCCAAATGCAAAATTCAAAATTCAATAAAATGATCAATAGTTTCAAGGGAATTTTATACAATACTTATATTTTGATCAATTATTTCTATGGCAGCTACTTAATGTAGTAGTCCAAAAATATATATACATACTTTTCATATGTATATATCTGAAAAAGCAGCGTTTAGAAAGTCTGACAGGCAAGAAAGTCGCTTGATAGAATTGACTGTTGATTCTGCTTGGAAATATATATAATTCTCACAGATTCATCTCACAGCCAGTTGCATACACTTGGGTTATGATCATGTCTAACACAAACAGCCTTTCATTTGAGTTACTTTGATACTGAATAGAAATGATTCGGACTGTTTACAACTTTAATGTTAAATATGAGAACCGATTGAAAGCCCTCGAGCTAAGGCTATCACTGTGGCATCCATTTGCATTTAGCTGATGATAAAGTGATTATGTATACCTTTTGCTTGGCTAAAACGTCAACTACAACAACATTTTGAATGCAACCTGTGCAAATTAAAACGATGAGCAAATTCAACTCCCTGGCAAATCAATCAATGCTGTATTTAGGTTTACCACCCCGCCCAACTCTTACCAATCTGGCTCCTCTGTTGTGCACACACAAATCTCGATGCACACATTAATTAACAATTACACTAAAATGCTTCAAAGAGCCTACAAATCTGAATCTGCCTCCCTACTCCAACTCCAACTCTGCCTCCGCCTCCGGGCTGGTGCTGTAAAATTTCCATGTGGAGTATTTGGCAGAATCAAATCCTATGGCACTTAGAGCAAATGCAAAATGCATGTTGCAACTGGAGCTGCAGGTGCAGTTCCGGCATAAAAATCGAGTCCCTAACAGCAGAAGCAAAGCTCATTGGATTTGCATTGTGTGCAATTCTCTTGATACTCTGATACTTGCATATATATTTACAGGCAACGGATGAGGGCTATGTCGAGGATATCAATGGCATACTTAATACCGGTGATTTGCCAAATCTCTATCAACTAGAGGACAAAGCAACCATTATGGAGAATATGGCAAATGTGGCCAAGCAAGTGGTGAGTACACTCAATGCTGCAACCTGGCCCAAAAAGAAAATGTAGCTTCATTAATGTGTCAACTCTCTCTCTCTCTCCCTTTTTTTCTCTCCCTCCAGGGCAAGGTGCTGGACATGTTGCCGAGCGAGGTTTATGCCTACCATATCGAACGTATTAGGGAGCAACTGCACATTGCACTCGCCTTCTCGCCCATTGGGGAGTCTTTTAAGGAGCGCATACGCGTTTATCCCTCGCTTATCAATTGCTGCACCATCGACTGGTATATGCCCTGGCCCGAGGAGGCACTCTCCCGCGTGGGCACTCATTTCGTTACCTCTATGCAACTGAATAAGGCGCACGATGAAGAAACGCCACGTATTTCTGAGGACCTACCGGAGGATGAAAAGAAGCGCGAGACCATGGGAGAGGCGGAGCGAGAACTGACCCAGCTGGAGGATGACCTGGTCTATTGTGTCATGTACTTCCATCAGTCTGTGGTGGATGCCAGCGAAAAGTGCTATCTGGAGCTGAGTCGTCGTAACTATGTCACGCCCTCAGCCTATCTGGAGCTGCTGAAAGCCTTTCGCACTTTCTACGCCCGCAAGATTGACGAGATTACCAGATTGCGCGATCGATACACCACTGGCCTGGAAAAGTTGGACTTTGCTGCCAGCCAGGTGGGCGAAATGCAAATCAATCTGTACGACTTGCAGCCCAAGCTGAAGGTGCTATCCGAAGAAACGGATCGCATTATGGTGAACATTGAGCGCGAGACGGCTGAGGCCGAAAAGAAAAAGGAGGTGGTCGGCGCCGATGAAGCGGCGGCCAATGAGGCCGCTGCCGCTGCCCAAGCCATTAAGGATGATTGCGAAACGGATCTGGCCGAGGCCATACCCGCCATGGAAGCGGCTCTCGAGGCGTTGAACACTTTAAAGCCCGCTGATATCGGTGTGGTCAAGTCCATGAAGAATCCGCCATATGGCGTCAAGCTAACCCTGGAGGCGGTGTGCGTGCTGAAAGGCCTTAAGCCTGATCGCAAACCGGATCCCAGCGGACACATGGTGGAGGATTATTGGGGTCCCTCCATGCGCATGCTCAGCGACATGAAGTTCCTGGAGTCGCTCAAAACCTTTGACAAGGACAACATTCCCCCGGCCATCATCAAAAAGATTCGAGAAAAGTGCGTGTTTCAGTCTACAAAAGGAAGTAAATTCTACAGCTTTACTTTCTACATTTTTGCAGGTATATAGCCGATCGTGACTTTGTGCCAGAGAAGATTAAGGCTGCGTCCATGGCCTGCGAGGGCATTTGCCGCTGGGTGCGCGCCATGGATGTCTACGACAAGGTGGCCCGCATTGTAATGCCCAAGAAGGCAGCCCTGGCCGAGGCCGAGGGTGATCTATCCCAGCAAATGGAGAAGCTCAATGCGAAGCGTGCCGAGCTGCAGGTCATTCTGGACAAGCTGCAGAAGCTCAACGACTTCTTTGCGGAGAAATCGCGTGAGAAGAAGCGCCTCGAGGACGATATTGACAACTGTGAGAAAAAGCTAAACAGGTGGGAAAGAACATAAATTCTATTTTCTTTCGATTCCTTTTCTTATTCCTTATTTAACGCAGAGCCGAAAAGCTGCTGGGCGGTCTGGGTGGCGAGAAGACCCGCTGGGGTGAGGCGGCGAAGACTTTGCACGAATCCATAAACAATATTGTGGGCGATGTGCTGCTCGCCGGTGGCTGCACCGCTTACCTGGGCTTCTTTACCACCGAGGTGAGTTAGCCAAACATTGCAGCAAGTGCTGATTTTTTCCATTACCGCGGAGAACTCAAATCTGTGCGCTTTCTGCAGCACAGCTAATGGCCGTGCTCTGTCCGTGCGACTTTCCATAAAGGATTTTAATATGCATGAGCACGTTGCATTGATTTTCTCTTTTATCTCTCTTTTTCTGTGTATACTTGGAGAATATACAAAAAAAAAAAAACAAAAAAAAACATAGCAACCCACGTTAGAGGGTAGCTCCACTGATGAGCATATCAGACACAGTCGTTGTTGGAGGCCAGAGCAGAACCTCTGAATGTCATATATTTAAAGTTCAATTACTTAATTAGATAATGTGAATTCAGAGACCATCCTGCACAGGAGTACTTTTTATTACCGTTCGTTTTCAAATCGGCTAAAACAAGCATTTAATCAATTTAATCAATTGGTTATGCAAAGCTTTTAAATTGATTTTAACTTGAACAAGCGAATTTTTTAATATCATAAAATATTAAAGACCAATTTTCTACCCGGAAGGGTTAATTTGCCGAAGAGTAAAAAAAAAACACGTTAATTTGCCATTTTTCACACTTCTTTTTCGGTTTCACGTCTTTTCGGGGCTTACTTTAATCAATGAGGTTTTAAGCAACGATTTCACACACAGTTAGCTTACACACACACACACACACAAAAAATAGCTAAAATATATAATTTAATATAAACAGTTTCTGTACATAATTTAAAGGGTATACACATTTCCTGTTGCTACTTCCAATTTCGCAGTTTATTTTGTTGCTTTTTTCGTTGCTTTTTAAAATTTTCCCTGCGTTTAGTTTTACGGCTGACGTGACATTTTTATACATAGTTCATGCATATATGTATATAGTATATGAATATAGTATAGAGCAAATAGGTTTATTTGTGTTTTGTGTGTTGCGCTCGCATAAAATGCACAAATGCTGACATGATAATATTCAAACAAACAAGTAGCGCCAACCCCTTAACTCCCACCTCCACACCGAACTGAACCAGCTAAGTAATTTGTTTGTTGTTATTTTTAACATCTTTAGTACCGCGTTAACATTTTGGATGATTGGAATGCGGTCTGCGCCCGTCGCCATATACCCAGCAGCGAGACATTCTCTCTGGCCACCACATTGGGCAATCCGATGACCATACGAGCCTGGTCCTTGGCCGGACTGCCGGCCGATAACTTCTCTGTGGAGAACGGCATCATTGTGACCAACTCCAGCCGCTTCCCGCTGCTCATTGATCCGCAGGGTGAGTAGAGGAATGTTGAGTACAAATCTCTCTATCTATCTATCTATCTATGTTTATATTACAGTGCAAGCGAACAAGTGGATCAAGAATATGGAAAAGAACAATTATCTCAAGGTGCTTAAGCAAAGTGATTCCAATTATATGCAAGTGCTCGAATTGGCCATAACTTATGGCCAACCAGTGCTTATTGAGAACGTAGGTAAGTCTCAGGAGTCGATTAGGCTTCTTTACAGACAGACAAGGCAATTTTCTAATCATATTGCCGTTTGGTAGGCGAAAAACTCGACTCGAATCTGACGCCCATACTGGAAAAGAACATCATCAAGCAGAAAGGCGGACTGTTCATAAGGAGTGGCGACACAATGATAGAATACAATCCCAACTTTCGTCTTTACATAACGACCTGTCTGCGCAATCCGCACTATCCGCCGGAAGTAATGGTTATGGTAAGTTGACATATGCAGCCAGTGAGCGACATAAGGATGGGTTCTGCCGCGGGGCCGAATGGGAGGGGCGCTTTGTGGCAAGCCAAGCCAATGATGACGTTAGTGTTGTGTAATAAAACGACGAACTTAAATTGATATTTGGAAAATGCGCTGCAGCACAGCAGGCGCTCGCAATATGCAAATTTTCGATGGCATTGACGATGACGACGACGATGACGATGATGATGAGGACGACGACGACGAGGACTTTCCATTGATGTACGTGCGAGGCTGGCTGCTTTCTGTTGCCTGCTGCATACCTATCAGCCCAGATCCAGTCTCAATACTAAAACCCAACCCCAAACTCATTCCTAGTTCTAGTCCTGCACGCTGGCGTGTTTATAAAATTTTCCAGCATTTCGCTTCTGTTGGCGTTTCCATTGCTTTTTATGCTGCAACTGTTGTCAGCAGTTTTTCGTCCTTCTCTTTATTTTTTAATACCCTGCGCCCTTTCGAAAGATAGGTAAAGAAGGGGTATATTGCTTTTGTGACAGAAGAAGGCAATACTTTGTTGGAAAGTGTCCACTAACAAAAATATAAACAACATAGTATACCCCTCGCAAATTGAGTTAATTTCATTTTAGACCCCAAAAACAATAATTATATATTATTTATACAGAATTTTTTCGACAGTTATAGGAAATTCTCTCCATTACTTTAATTTTGCATTACTGTAGCATCTGCTACATTATAGATTAAGATTGAGACATGTTTGGTCTATTGTCGGCACAAATGTATGTTAATCAGCTTTGTCCTGATTACGGGATACCTTCTCGTCGGGGCACTTACGACTAGAGCACTCGTTTTTTTCTTTATTTTTGTTGCGGCACATTGTGTGTTTATTTTGGAGTTTCGTGCTACCCATTTTACGTGCTCTCCACTTATGTGTCTGCTCCTCCTCCTGGTCTCTGTTTAGGTAACAGTATTAAATTTCATGATAACGGAACAAGGATTACGCGAACAATTGCTGGCAATTGTTGTGGCACACGAGCGTCCCGATTTGCAAGAGAAGAAGGAACAATTGATTATTGAATCCGCAAGGAATCGTGATGCATTGTACACCATCGAATCCAAGATATTAGAGGTAAGTCCCATTCCCATTCGACTATGTGCAGTCTGCCGTGTGGCTGCTTTATAATAAATGTTTTTGAATGGAGCGCTTTTGTAGCATCCTTTCGGTTTGCTGCTACAGCGATTCAATTAGAGCCGGACAAACAATTTATTGTTGTGTGCCTGGCCAATGACAATTCAATTAACTGGAAACGAAGCGCTTAAATCTTAAACTTATTTAGTACTCCATGCTTATTCTCTGATCGCTCACAGGTGCTGTCCACTTCAGAGGGCAATGTGCTTGAAGATGAGAACGCCATCAACATACTCTCCTCGAGTAAAATCCTGTCAGAGGACATACAAGAGAAGCAGGTTATTGCCGTGGCTACCGAGATAGAAATTGATGCGGCACGCCAACAATATATACCCGTGTCCAAGCACTCGGCCATTCTGTTCTTCTGCATCAGTGAGCTGGCCAATGTGGATCCCATGTACCAGTATTCGCTGGCCTGGTTCCTCAATCTCTTCGTGAATACCATATTGAAGGCGCCCAAATCAACTGTGTTGGCCGAGCGTTTGAACAATCTCAACGATTACTTTACTAAATCCATCTATACGAACGTCTGTCGCTCGCTATTCGAGAAGGATAAGCTGGTCATTTCGTTGGTCATGTGCCTGGGTATTCTGGTCTCGCAAGGTCGCCTTTCCAGGGATGAGCTGTTGTTCTTCCTGACAGGCGGCATTGGCTTCAAAAGTGCCATTCCCAATGCGCTCAGCGATTGGCTGCCCGACAAGGCCTGGGCGGCCATATATCGTGCCAGTGATCTCGATGGGTAGGTGATTTTAAAGTTTGCCCAATGTGTTGCAATCATTAGGCTAACTTCCTGCTTGCAGCCTGAAGAACATCCATGTGAAAATCCAAAATAATTTGAAGGACTGGCGTGAATTTTACGATTCAAACAATCCGCAGGAATTGCCGCTGCCTGAACCGTTCGGCCAAGTCAACGAGATGCTACGCTTGATCGTACTGAAGAGCTTGCGGCCAGACAAGCTGGTGCCCGCGGTGCGCGTAAGTAAATGCTATTCGGAGTAATCCAATCGAAACCGCCTGGTTTGTATATACTATGGGCATATCTCTTGCATGCGGCATAGGCATATATCACGACCAACCTGGACAAGTCGTTTGTGGAGCCGCCACCGTTCGATTTGGGCGCCTCGTTCGCGGATAGCTCGCCGAAAATACCGCTGGTGTTTCTGCTTTCAGCTGGCTCCGATCCCATGGCCAGCCTCTTTATGTTCGCCAAACAACGCAACATGTACGACAAGTAAGTTAATTAACGAAGAGCCCCTCATATTTCCATATATATCCATGTCCATGTCCTACCCGCTGCCCGATGCCGTCCCCTGCTAGCTGGCTTGTTTTCGATTAAGCGCGACATGTGCGCCTTGTACCGGATATGTGCCATGTACTCCGGCTGGATGTGGGAGCACTGGCAAAGGGGGTTGGGGTGGTGGCAGCTGATAGCTGGCTGTGGTTGCTTTAAGCGGCAATTTATGCTAAGCGCGTGGTTTGCTTTTCTTGTCGTTTAGATGTAAAACCATCTCGCTGGGTCAGGGTCAGGGACCGCGTGCGGAAAAGATGATCACGGAGGCATGCCGCCACGGCCAGTGGGTCGTCCTGCAGAACTGCCACGTCGCCTTCAGCTGGATGGGTGACCTGGAGCGCATTTGCAATGACACAACGCTTACGGATGGCGCACATACCGACTACCGCCTGTGGTGCACCTCCTATCCGAGCTCTGTTTTCCCCGTCTCCGTGCTGCAGAATTCGGTGAAGATGACTAACGAACCGCCAAAGGGACTGCGCGCCAACATGCATCGCTCGTTCACCTCGGATCCGCTCATGCGCGACAAGTTCTTCACGAATGCCTTTCTCTTCTCCGACCAGGCCAACAAGTGCTGGCTGCGCGGCGTCTTTGCCCTGGTCTTCTTCCACGCTGTCGTCCAGGAGCGTCGTGAATTTGGTCCTCTGGGCTGGAATATACCCTACGAATTCAATGAATCTGATCTCAAGTGAGTTATCTATCTATACTCCCTTGTACATATTGAGGACGGTGAGCTAAGTTGATTTAGCCATGTCCGTCTATGTGTCCCTCTGTATGAAAACTCCGATTTCGGAACATATTCTTTAATTATCTACAAGTCAATTTTATCTTTTTATACCTTGAACACATTGAAATTGGATAAAAAGGGTATACTGGTTTTGTGCTAGGTCTGTGTGAATTTGTGAATACAAAGGGGTTTAAATGTATGTAACAAATGTGCGCAGCTACATTCAGGGTATCTCCAAGTCGGATGCTTCCGACCTGGGCAATCTTACTTGTTTTTATAACGATATATAACGAGTTTGAGTTTAAATTATTATTATTTAGTAGAAGACTAAAATGCGAGTTTAGACAAAGCCCAGTCTTTATGTGTTTTATGTCACAATATTATTGCTCCGCGTGAGTTGCAAGACAGGCTTTCTTCCAGTTATTTATATCAGAGTTTTAAATTAGAATGAAAGTGTTATATAATTAGACAGCGAGTGTGAAAACAGTGTTTATTAACGGACTGATTTAGCTGCCCAACTACCTATTCTGTCTGGCTTGAATCAATATATCTAGATCTAAATGATGTGTGTTTATTGTGCCACAGCATTCTGGACAATTTTTGTATATATCATAAGTTATATCTTATCTTAAGGAAGCGCGCTCACCTCTGCCTTTTGTCTGCTATTTTATCTTCATCTCTTTTCTCAGAATATCTTTGCTGCAGCTAAAGATGTTCATCGCGCAGAGTCACAGCATTCCTTTCCGTGGCCATGTCTACCTCACCGGCGAGTGCAACTACGGTGGTCGTGTGACCGATGACAAGGATCGTCGTCTAATATTGTCTTTGTTGAATATGATTTACAACAATAATACCATTGAGGAGGATAAGTGAGTGCACGGATTGGCTCACGGCCTACTTTTTGTCTATTCCCTTGCTATACTTCCTTACAGCTATGCCTTGTCGCAGTCTGGCAACTATTGCGTGCCTTTGAGTCCCACAAAACTGAACTCCATCGAGTACATAGCTACTTTCCCGCTCAGTCCACAGCCTGAGGTATATGGACTGCATGAGAATGCGGACATAAATCGTAATGTGAAGGAAACCAATGCGGTGGGTACAATAAAATCCGAGATATATATATACAGACAGCGTAAAACGTTTCCATTTCTTTCCTGTCCGACAGCTCATCAGCGGCGTGATGCTCACGCAGACCGATCTGATGGCTTCGGTGAAGGCCAGTTCGGCTGGCGGCGCCAAGGAGGATCCCGCCATAGCCATATGCAAGGAGCTATTGAGTCGCTTGCCCGAAGAGTTCGACATTGATGAGGTGTCCAAGACATATCCAGTGATTTATACGAATTCGATGAATACGGTGCTGCGACAGGAGTTAATACGATTCAATCGACTGCTATCCTATATTCGCAAAAGTTTGGTCAATGTCAGCAAAGCAGTGGTGGGACAAATAGCGATGATACCCGAACTGGAGCGCACACACGGCTCGATGATTGTAGGCAAACTGCCGGCGGATTGGCTAAAGAAGAGCTATCCCTCGCTCAAACCTTTGGGCAGCTATGTGAGCGACTTTCTGGCGCGGTGAGTTTTTCTTTTTTTTTTGCAGCCACATTCCTATTTTCAGTTATCAATGGCATGCTCCGGACTCTATATGACGCTGCGTCCTTTGCTGCAATTGTGCAAATATAATAAATGTGTGTATGGCATATATGAACATTTCACCAACCCTACCCCCTTGTTGTTGTCGTTCAATGCTGCTGCTGCTGCTGCCATTCATGGCAAAAATCTTATTTGCCATTGACATCAAAGGACGTCGCTGTTTGTGTGTGCTCCTCTGCGACTGCTTTGTGCCATACCCAGTCTTTTGTGATCAAATATTTAATATTTATTAACGAATTGAAAAATAAGATAACTCATCTGGCCATTTCTGGTTGTGTCCAGCTTGGCCTTCTTTCAGGAGTGGATTGAAAATGGCGAGCCAAATGTCTATTGGATATCTGGCTTCTACTTTACTCAGTCGTTTATTACGGGCGTATTGCAGAATTATTCACGTAAGAATCGCTTCCAGATTGACATGATCTTTATTGAATTTGCGGTCACCAAATTTGAGACGCAAACCTCACAAGTAGCCGATGTCGGCGCTTATATAAGGGTAAGTTGGAATGGTTTTTGTCTAGCTACATATTACTCAAAATAAATAAACTTGCTGATAAACAATTGAATTTAAATTTGTTTATGCGTACAATTTAGGAACAGAAAGAGATAAATGATGAGACAAAGTTTATACAAGTAAGAAAGAAAAGCCTTAGAAAAATAGAACTTTTCAGTTTAAGTTTTCTTTCAACTCTTTTTCATTATAAGTTTCTTTATGATAAATTTAGCATTACATTTAAATTCTTTTCTATATATTTACAACTCTAGCGTTCTTTTAGTAAGAGCTTTTTTAAATGATAAATTTATTATTTCAAACCTTCTTTCTTTTTTCCCAGTTATCATAACGAAGCAAACTTGTTTTTTGCTTTTGTCAAGAACTCCCTTTACCACCCTTTCCCACTGCATATTAACTTTAACTATATATGTAACAGCTGCTTTTATTTTTTTTTTATCAGGGCATTTTCATAGAGGGTGCACGTTGGAATCGCAAGACCAAAGAGGTGGACGAATCATTTTCCAAAATCTTGTTTGACACTCTGCCTGTAATCTATCTGCGTCCGGTGCTAAGATTGCCGGACGAGATCCCGCGTGGTAGCGGTGGTGCCGACTGCCAGCGGGGCAGCGCCGGTGCTGACAATCTGACGTATTACGATTGTCCCGTGTACAAGACCAGCGAGCGCCGTGGTATTCTCTCCACCACGGGCCATTCAACGAATTTTGTGATGTATCTGCTACTGCGTTGCTCCCGGACGCCGATGCATTGGATTAATCGCGGCACCGCTTGCCTGTGCCAGCTGGATGATTGAAAATTGGCCCGCGGGCGGACATACGCCTGGGGCCGGTGCCGGATGTGCCACACCACACGACGACTTTTATACGTTATAAATATATACATTGGCCAATGGGAACCACGTGAGCGGGAACTGAAAGTGAGCTTGGACGGGGGCGACTGCCTATTTGTTACATAACCGTGGCACAAAGGAGACCGGCTGACCTGTTTGGAACCATGCATATGCAGATATACCTTGATTCTTGCGTTATTTTCTTATTCATCTTTTTGTGTCCTGTGCTCGATGGGGCGCTGCCAGGAAATGCCAAAAGCGCACTACGATTCTATTTATTTGTGTCCGTTTTTCCGCGCCGCCCTGCGGTGGGTAGACAGCGGGAAGCGGGCAGTGGCATTTTGATGATGATGTTGATTGCCATATATAAATTAAATATGCAAAATACTGTATAGCAATGGTTGAAAATATATTTTTTATGTGTGCGCCATTTACAAATGAATAAATGACAAAATAAAATGGAAGCACGTTTTTGTGATTTCTTTAAACAGGTTGCAAAACGTAGATAGAATCATTCCCATATGCACTACATATCTTTAATTTCGTTAAGATGCGTACGTATGGGCGAAAAATAGATTTGCCAAGGTCTCGTCACCAGAAATATCCCATTAAACGAGATCGACAATCTCCACTTTTTAATACAAAACATTTTAAGCTAATGCAGTCCACATTCTAAGCGACAGATACCTACATGAGTGGGTTAGATGTTGTGATGATCATCATAATTATCACGATGATGATAAATCGGTATTAGCATTTGAGATATTTATTGCGTGTTTTGTGTACAATTGGAGCAGCACAAGATTCAAATTTAAATTCAAATTGCCAAGGGGCATTGAAGAGCATATTTTGCTTTTTAAAACTGAAATTGAAATATGCCAAAGTGGCGATCGTAGATCCATTATATCACCTAGCTATTAATAGCTGCCTAATGTGGCGTAACCAAAAATAGCAACACTCGAGAGCTCGTGTCCATCACTTTCAACATACACAGCTTGGCCTTAAGCGTTGTTCAAGAGTCGCCAAAATTAAAAGAAAAAGATACAAAATGCGCAGCTGTCCATCAGCCGATAAAACTGAAGAAGTGTCTATGACGATAACAACGCCAACAACAATATTAATCAATAATAAGAACAACAAAAACGGCAACGACAACTTCCGCTTGCAATTACCAGGTGAGTAGGCATTGAGCGATCGATGGATCTTTGGCTCGTTGGTCTGACCCCAGCTATTCATATGCAATACAGTCCAAAATTTGATACAAATAATCGAAACCGAAGAATGCAAAGAGCCCTCGACCATTGTTGATTCTGTCCAAAACAAAATCTTGAGACAAACGAAAAATCGTGTGGCGGCCACGTTCGACACAATATTGTTGTTGCTGTAGAAGTTATGGCGACTACAATCTTTTGTTGACTTTCGTTTTGTGTAGCTCCATATATCTATGTATTTGTATTATTAGTTTCTTGTGTTTCATATCATTTGTTCAAATATATAAATACATATATTTATGTATAGATATTTATATGGCGAGCTTATGTGAGTACAATTGATGTGTGCGCATCTTGAGATACTTTTGACAAAAGCAACTAGACAAGCCAAACCACTAAGCGCGGCTAATGCCGGCCATCAATGAAGCTGAAGCCAAACCGATCGACATCGAGATCGTCTTGGAGATCGTAGCGGCAGCCGCCAGCTATGATGCGGTAGTTGCCGCATGGATCAGTAACCGGTTTCATTTTTGGCTCGTCTCTAAAGTGAATGGCGCTGCTGCTGTCCGGCGAGAACTTTTTGCAAAATGCCGTGTATAAATAGTGTCGTAAGGTCTGGTTTCAAAACAGAATCAAATTTGGATTAATCTCATAGACACGCATCGTCTGGGACCATCTTCGAATATGGTTAGTCTACCTTTCCATTCTCACCTTAACCGCCGGCTCTGCTGAAACACATAGGACTAACCCATTCTAACCCTGCCGCCTGGCGTTCTTCTTTGCAGAAATTCTTCGTTATTGCCTTTGCTGTGATCGCAGCTACTGCGGCCACATCCATCTCCACGGAGTATCTGCCCCCAGTGGATAACAATCTCGAATCAATCGTCGAATCGATTGATGCTCCTGAACAGGGTCTGCTCAGCGATGATGGCTACCGTTACAAGACCGTCCGTCGTCAGGTGCTTCGTCGTCGTCGTGACGTCAACGAGCTGTCCAACGAATACCTGCCCCCTCTAGAGCAAGCCAGCCAGGCTGTTGCCGTTGAG